>BSBM01000942.1:9742500-10051119 GCA_027924585.1 Larix kaempferi
ATACAAAGGGGGTCAAAATGGGGACATTACATGAAGGATCCTCCTTCCAACATGCTTGGAATGGATTCAGCAAATGTGTCCATCACTTGTTCCTCGAAGTGTCATCACTCTGAAGAACACCAAGCCTCTCTCTGAAGTACTCGAACTTCACCCTGGCTAGTGGCTTCGTCAACACATCTACAATCTGCTCGTCCATCGCAACATATAGGAGCATCACAGCTCCTCTCTGCACCATATCCCTGATATAGTGATATTTGATCTCTATGTGTTTCGACTTGTCGTGAAACACTGGATTCTCGAACAGCTTCACACAACTCTGGTTATCACAGGAGATACGAGTAGCATCCAATGGGAGATCAAATAACTCAGACAGTAGCTTCCGTAGCCATACTGCCTCACAACTAGCTGAACAGGCTACAACATACTCTGCCTCAGCTGTACTCAGTGCTACGCAGGACTGCTTCTTGCTAAACCAAGAGATCACACCTGATCCCATACTGAAGCAGCATCCAAATGTGCTCTTCCTATCTGCAGCACTACCAGCCCAATCTAAATCAACATAACCCTGCAGGTTAAACTTTTGATTCGCTTCATACTTGAGCCCATAATCCACTGTACCCTTCAGGTACCTCAGCACATGCTTTACAGTAACTAGATGAAAACTTCTCGGATGTGTCAGGAACTGACTCAATGTGTTCACCACAATGAAAATATCTGGTCTCGTGTTCATCAGGTACATCAAGGACCCAATCATCTGACGATACATAGAGACATCAACCGGCTCAGATGAAGCATCACATAGAAGCTTCAGATTCAATGCCATGGGTGTGGCCATGGCCTTGCAATCCATCATCCCGAATCTCTTCAGGATATCTACTGTGTACTTCCCTTGACTAAGGAAGATCCCACCTGCACTCTGCCACACCTCCATACCTAGGAAATAACGCATCATTCCCAAATCTTTCATATCGAATTCGGTAGAAAGCTTCCTCTTAGTATCTGCAATCAATCTGTCATCTCCTGTTACAAATAGGTCATCCACATACAGGAGTAGAATCATAGGATTCCCTTCCTCAACCTTGTAGTAAAGGTTGGAATCCGCTTTACACTTGGTAAATCCCAAACTAGATAGAAAGCTGTCTATCCTACCAAGTTCTGCACACATATATGACTACACCATTCACGAAAGCTATCTTGAAATTCATCTGGTGTATCTTCTATTTCATCACTTTTATATTTCTCTATGCTGCCATCTGCAGCATGCTTGATCTGATAGATCCATATGGAAGTCATAATAAAACTTCCCTTCAGGTCTTGGGACTACATCCCAAACATCATTCTTCATGATCGACGGATCATGGCATTCTTCCCGTATCTTGGGAACTTCAAGACCTTCAATAGATAATTTTGTTGCTTGAACAAATGTTGTAGTCCTTCTTTTGTAGGTGAAGGTATACGGTCTTTCCTACAAAACAAGTTAAATTGCATGATTAGAAACATCTCATAATTTTCAGACAAATTCTTACACATAAAGAAATATGTCATATAGTCATGCAATTATCTTAGCCAATGCTTCAATACAACATTTATCCATGTTCCATAACTTTCTAGATGCCTTCCAGTCTCTACCAGAACATTGTTAAGAGTTTGCACTACTCCCAACATGTCAGCAAAGAAGTTTCATTCTAGATAAGTAGCAATGGAATGTTGTACAGTGCCATAGGCCACTTACCCAACACATGCATATTAGTAGTATACTGTTCATTAATGCAATCATTCTAATATGCACAATACATATCCTAAGTCTAGGAACATGAGCATATACATCATTGAACAAATTTATTTAAGCAAACAAATATGTAAGAAATGATAATTAAAATACTTATCTTTATTTGTTTGTTGGGTGGACTCCCTCTGAGTCTTTGCTTCCTTGCAAGAGCTGCTGGAGTCCTTCTACACCTTTCTATTGTGGAATGTAGAGAGATGGACAACTCCCTCTGAATATCTGCACCCTTGCAGAAACCACTGGAGTGTGCTCCCTCTTGATCTTTGCTTCCTGGATTACCTGTTCTTGAACTCATATTCATCCTTGGTGCCTATGCATGCTTATTAGTATCATGATTGTGTTATCCTTGTGATCTCATACAAAATCATACATTCATTAGTATACTATTAAAACACAATAATATCAAGCATGTATAGTCATGATCATTTCAAACAGAAATAATAAGCATTAGCATTCAAGGTTTATATAGGACTATTATGGTTAGTCATATCATAAGAAACATAACATGCCTAAACCTGTAATTACTCAAACCTATGACTCTTCTAGTTAGTCATATCATTAATTAAGGTAAGACACATAATATGCATATACCCATGATTATTCAAACTTATGACTTTATGAACAATCATCATCAATCATGCCATGCATACTTATATGATATAAGAAACACATACCTGGTCACCATATTTGCTAGTTATGTCTAGCAATGTGTTCTTGTTCTCTTCAATGACCTGCATAACTCATTAGTTAATTTTTGCAAAAACAAATTATACATACCTCTATGTGATCCATTACTATGGATGAATCTTTGTCTTTATGTCACCATGGCATGTTCAAGTTGTCCCTTCAATTTATACAATCCTCCCTCTTGCTCCCCAATCACTACTACATCATCTATGATCTTTCCCTTTGGCCACATTAGGACTTGGCCATCCACAAATGCAACCATAATATATTTTGCATCCAATGCAAAGATGGAGAGTAAGTTCTTCTTGAGCCCAGGTACATAAAGGACTTCTTTCATCTTCAAAGATTTTCCAAAATCTAGGTTGTAGGATGCTTCACCACTTCCTTTCATTGGGTATTGATAATCATCCCCAACTTTCACCTTATGGGGTGATTCATGTTTAGATAGATTCACAAAAGATTCCTTAAACCCAGTCATGTGTTTGGAAGCCCCACTATCAATCAACCAATCATTACAACCATGGGAGATAGTACCTGTGAGAGCAGAGATTAGAACATACTCTTCTTCACTTGATGAGTCATCATCACTTTCTGCCCTTGCCTTCTTCTTTGGAGGTTCATCATCCTCGGAAGCATGAGCATGGAACTTTCTTTTGTTTCCCTTCTTCTTCTTGCTGAAGTTGTTGTTATTATCCCTTTTTTTCTTGGGACAATCTGAAGCAAAGTGACCCTTCTCATTGCATGTGAAGCATATTAGATCCTTCTTATTCTTTTGATAGGATCTTTTGTAGCGAGAGTGATCCTTCTTAGGCTTGCTTCTTTTGGTGTGAGTTGCGAGAGCTTGATCTTCACCTCCCATCTTTTCCTCACGAGCTACAAGTCTAGGTTCTTCTTGAGAGCACTCCTCCCATAGTTTGCTGAAAGAGATCAATTTCTTTCTTGCACAGATTCCTTGAATAAAGGAGTCCCATAACCTAGTTAGGTCATTCAGAGTGGTCATAACAACTTCACCATTGTCCACTACTTCATCCACAGCTTCAAGTTGCTCCTTGATCTGAGAGACCTTGGAGAAGTAAGATTGAACGGTTTCTCCATTCAACATCTTGACCCCTTTCAATTGATTCCACAGAGTCATCTTCCGATTTATGTTCTTCCCTTCAAATAGCTTGGTCAAAGAGTCAAACATCTCCTTGGGTGTCTTTAGAGAAGACACATAGGGTATGAGATGTTCTTTGATAGAATCAGCAATGATTATCTTTGCCTTGACCAAGTTCTTCTGATGCAATACCTTGGCCTCTTCATCCTTTGGGATAGGTATGTCTTCTTTTATATATGAGTCCAACTCATTCTCTTCCAGGATTAACCCAATCCTATACTTCCAAGCTTGGAAGTTATCAGCCCCTTCAAGCTTACCCTCAAGCTTGGTGTGGTGAGACATCTTAAAGAGTACTTCAAATGGAAATAGAAAAGATTTAGGTCTTACCACTTGAAATGCTGAAAACTGGATCTGGTCCCAGATTAGGGTTTGTCGAAAAAACCCTAAAAGTTCAAAATGTGAATTTTAATTTTCTGAAAGGATAGAAAGATGTGCTTTGATGAGCTGATCATCCTAGTACATTCATAATTTGAGATCAACAAAGTTTTACCCTTCAGATTTGCCTTTTTGTCCTCCCGGGTTCACTAGGGAGAGCCCTGAATTAGGGTTTGAGTTTCCCAAAGATCTACCCAGCCAAAAATCTCGATCCAAGCTCTAAACTTCGATTTTTGCAAGGAGCTTCCAGCTATGTCTTCAGATTTAAGAAATTCCTATTTGTGTGGAAACCCTAATTTTTAGGGCCAAATCTTAAAATGGTTTGAACTGAATTCTGATTGGACAGATAGATTCGCCTTGATGAGTAGAGTCAATCTACTATACTGCTTTTCCAAAATCTGTGGAGGGAAACCCAATAAACAAGAAACTCAAGTTTCTGTCACTGCAAAATGTCTTCTTCTCAGCTTAGCTCTTATACCATGTTAAATTTTGAGCATTAATTCACAATACTCTAGGATCTTCACTGAGACAATAACATGTATAGTATATAAATGCATAAAAATCACAATAAGCATGACAAGCATCACAATAATCAAAAGCATGAGAGACTAGAGACAGAGAGTTTCCGTGGGAAAACCCTAAGGTGAAAAACCCCACAACTTCCTTAGAGATAGAGAGAGCAATGACTCAACCAAAGTAAACCCAAAATACACTGATATAGTCTCCTAGTAGCAGATGATCCTCCTCCTCACTAGTGCGCCACTTTCTGAGTGAGAGAGATATGACTTTCTGAATGATCTAAATAGAGATCACCTGATCTCTATTTATACTGACCTGTTTTCCCAGTGACCTTATGGGGCCGACTTGTCTAGCTAGGTACATCCACATTATCATATATATATTTCAGGGCCGACCCCACACATGGTGGTATAATAACCCATCGACAAGTACACACACTTGAGACACTTGTCAATCCACATGACGACACTTCCTTATAGAGGAATAACACATCTCTAATAAGGGTACACTAAATATATGTGAAATACATATATGAAATACATTCTGAAGTTACATATACATAAACAACAAAGTGTTCCTTTTAGATGCATTTTCTACCTTAGGTATGGCCATCTAAAAGCAAAGAGCCCTTTCGAAAAGCCTCTTATGCACTATTGGAAGAAGAAAGTTCCATCACCAAAGCAGAAGAATAGCTTATATAATCCAGTCCCCAAAAGGATCTTGTAAAGATCTCAGAGCCAAGGATGTGGTTTTAGTATTTCCTTGCAATGTCAAGATGGATATTTCAATTCCATCCATGGTCCTCTCTAAAAGGGATCTCTCTCAGTCTTGGTTTTATTTAGGCTCCCAAGGCCATTTCTTTGGAAGCTCACAAACAAGATGAAGATGTCTTACACGCTTCAATAAGGTTTCTCTACTCAATTAAAAGTAAGAGCATTGTTTTTCCTTCCATGTAATTTCCTTTTCCACCCATAAATGTGAATCTTAGACAAATTATTGAAAGCAGGTTTTTGGGGGGCTTCTATTATATTGGATTAGGTGGGTTGGTTCAAAACTGGCTGTCTAGTTCAATTCCTCTTCCATGGAAGGTATAGGACTCTCTTTAGAGTTGAGAAATCTTCTATGATTTACCATAAACCCGAGGATGGGATTGAGGGTTCAATGTTTCTGTCTATGGAATCTTTGCAATCGATTCCTAATGGTTTTGGCTAGAGGTAGATTAAAGTGTGAAACCAGAGAAGGGATTATAGGAGCCAAGGTACTAGAAAACCTTGTTCTTCTTTCCCATCTTAAGACCAAACTTACTTAGGCTCCCAGCAGGCTGAGGCCAAATTCAAGACCAAACAATCTTCCCACTATCATTTAAAATCCTCAAATCCTAGATAGACGAATCCAAATCAAATTACTAAACTTCAACAAGCTTAATTGATTTTTTTCAAATTAGTAAGCATGGGATTGTAGGGGCTACTAGGGACTAAAAATTGAGTATAAGAATGTGAATAATAGATAAATCTATTGGAGTACAGTAAAAATTTAATTGGGTTTACACAGACTGCTTAGTTACTACTTAATTCTACTTCTAATTTTTGTTCTGCTTCTTATTTACTTTAGCCTTTAGGCATTTAATCAGTAGTAAAGTTGAAGTTTGAATAAATTGATGACCCTTTGTAGTGTATGGGTAGGTCCACCAAGGGACCAAGTTCTTCCACTGATTATGATTTATTGAAACATATCTTCAATTTCAAATTACATGAGGCAACTACAGTCTATAACATGATGGAGTGGGTTAGCAATAAACAATGATAGGAAGCCGTGTTATTAAATACTTAGATGTCATTTAGTGAAAAAGGAAGACATTTGGGTGTCTATGTAATTGATAGGAAACTTCCTTATAAATACATTTGCATAACAGATAGTATGTTGGCCATATGCCTGTCTACACATGATTTGGAGAGTCAAGACCTTGCCTCTCCCTTACATGGCTTTCAGTGTTTTGTAGGGAGAAATAGCTCTGTAGGTTGGTGTCTGCCATTTTTCTGGCATCAATCTCTATGCAACTACAGGATTACTGTTGAAGACAATGTTACAAAACTCAAGGATTTAAATCAAACTCACAAGTCAATTCCATCTCAGGACCTAATACAGGCAAGTTGATGCACTGGCTAGTCACACATGCTTCCAGCAAGTCTGATTCACAGAAGCATTTTTTACTCAAGCATAATCAAGAGTCAAACTCTGATTTACAAATACTCACAGAGCCATTCATAGCCTGGTGGTTTTGACTTGTGAACCCCAAAAAAATCAGTGGACCACTATAAAAAACTCAATAAGCCAAAAAGCCATTACAAAATTTTGTTTTATAGCTTTTGAGAAGTATAAGTAGAAATCTTACTTTCCAACCTCACTGATCAGCTCCAAGGTGGACTGATCTCAGCTGTTCTCCTCCTTTAAACATATAAAGACCACCTTAGAGCTGTTGCAAACTGCCCAGAATTGGCATTTAGATTGATTTAATGGTTTTTATTGTTGTTATAAGGCACAGGCCACAGAATGCTCAGGAAAGTACCCTGAATTGTTGATTAAAGGGTGCTTTTTCATTCTCAGTAATCCTTCGACGAACTGACAATTTGTTTTTTTAAGGCCGAGGCTATACAAAAATGTGCCCAGATCTGATGATTAAGCTGGAAAACTGCTTTTACATGCCCAAATTGCAAGATTTTGACAGAAAAGGCCTTAGCTCAAGAATTCCTATTTTATGGAAGTTGGTGGAACTCATGGGAGGACAATTTACAGTAGAGAGTGAAGTAGGAAATGGGTCCAAGTTTGCATTACCGTCAAATGTAAAGTTTCAGATGGCACACAAGTTGATATGACAAACAAAAGACTTGAAATGTCCAGTTCAACTGCACCCATGTCAACTAGACTGACATCTGAATCCATTTTGGCTTTCATTGAATGCACATCTATCACATCAAGAAAATATGACTTTGTAAGTACATTAGAAAATAAGAGAACAAGAAGAAGTCCCAAAATCTTGTTAGCCAAGGATAATAAAGTGAATGTTATGGTTTCAATTTCAATGTTCAAGTGCCCAGGGTTCACATCAAAGGTGGTCACAAATGGCGTTGAAGCCTTAGAGGCAATAAGGAAGGAAAAATAAGACCTTATTCTTCTTGATATTTGCATGCCACTAATGGATGGATTTCAAGTAGCATATGCTACTTGAAAATTAAAAAAATTGAGGAAACACAACAAGGGCTAGATGAAGATCTGTGCAATATGTTCTCAAATCCTCTCTATAGGTCTCAAGATTCAGGAAACACTTCATTAAGCCAATTCCAGATGAACAGTGTGTATGGATTAAAAAATTCCATATAAGATATTACAACAATAGATCCAAGAAACCACAAGCTAATTATTGCAGTTACTGCCAATGCATTGATGTCTGAAATTGACAAATGTTTTTCTTGTGGAATGGATGCATTTATGTTGTATTTCAGAAGTTGAGGGAAAATATTGAGAAGTACCTTCCCCAAAAGAAATCATAATAGACTTGATTCTTTGAAATGGACAAATAACAAGCTGCATGGTGGAACTTTGAACTCCAAAAGGTATGAAACTCAGAGCATTAGTCAATGAGGCATGTTTTGCTCTGCCCAGCTTTAACTGTCCTGAAGTTGTAAAATACGTACCTCCATGAAATTTGATGAAAAGTGTTACCATCATGTTCTTATAAGTTTTCTATCAAGCTTGATATTTAAAAAGAAAGATGGAACCCTCTCCCATCTATTTGAATGAGAGATGTATTTTAATTTTATCTCAAGCAAAATTGCTGGAGTAGGCACGCCTTCTCTCATTAAGGTTGTAGAGGTCATATAGAATATTTGATGAGAAAATTTCAAAACATTTTGTACATCATCCTCAGAGATGGCTCATTGTAATCTTGAATAAGATGCATCTCACCGTGATACATAGTTGAAGATTGTTTCTTGACTTCTCCATGGAATACATTTCTGTGAAGGCTTCCAATCTTCTCATATCTTTGGTTTCCTTTTAAGAAACTCATGCACATTTTTTCCAATCTTTACCAAAGTTGACGGGTTTCTTTCATGATGGTCTGCACAGCTTGATTTGAAATGTTAACAAACACATCCTCATTTATATTGAATGAAAGAAAATATACAGTCATAAACTATGCCACTCAGTGGCTAAAAGAGCTTAAGCCTTAAATAGCTAAGACCAAGTGACAGAAAACACTTGATAGATCACCTGAAAAACATATAACTTCTTAAAAACTTCCAAAAACTCTTATTAATAGCATACAGTAACACCTAACAAACCAAGTCCTAACTACCAATATTAACATCAAATGCTAAAAGGATAATCATCAATGTCACAAAATAGACATTGAAATATTTCTATTAGGTATTATTGCTCTATCCTAATCTCAAAAGCACTAACATCACTTGCGTCTATTATATTACTTTCCTGAATGTTTATATCTGAAATCAATTCAAAGATGGACTTGGTTAAGCAAGTTTCAAGGATTGATATTAACGAAAAATACTAAGAGGATGCTTATGTAAGTCCCAAAAATGCAGAGTCACAGACATTAAAATAATTTATATAACCATCAATTACTCAACCATGACTCTGCAGAAGTAAATATATATTTATCTCCAAGATATTTTTGTGGTTTGGAATGAGAATAATTGTCTCACATATTTTGATCACATGGTGCATATTACCTCTAGAAAGGATAAAGAATAGTATTGGAAGGACAAGGAAAATCCTTATAGATACATTTCAACATAGCAGTTTTCTCAGAAATCCAAATGGTTTCATGTTGGCCAGAAGTTGACAAAAGAACTTTCTAAACCTTTTGATAAGTCCAAAGACCACAAAGATGCTCCGTATTTCAAAAATTACTCACTTAGAAAATGGGAGTTGTTCAAAGCATGTTTTGATCGAGAGTCGCTACTTATGAAGAGAAACACATTTGTTTATGTCTTCAAATAAGCACATGTATTTTAACTTGTCCTGATTATCTAAGTGATTGTTGGAGAAGTATTACTTCTAACTAACTCAGGTATGCCTCAATCCTTTGAGTAAGATTGCAGTAGTTGCATTTATTTGCAATGACATTGTTCTTCTGGAGTCTGGACACACATGCAAGTTAACCTGGAGCATGGGCATAATTATCTTATTGATCTATTCTTCTCAATCATGATCATGATCTTCTCTGGTTTTCCAGAGCTAGTGATGACAATTAGACGACTTCCAGTGTTCTTCAGACAAAGGGACCTTTACTTCTGCCCAGTACGGGTGTACACTCTTCCAAGATTTCTTCTGAAGATTCCACACTCATTTTTTAATTCACTTATTTGGACCTTAATTACTTATTATGGGATTGGGTACCCCCTGAAGCTAGAAGGTATGTATCTAGCTTTACTATTAGGAATTTTCTATGGACTAAATATTCAAGGAGTTTGAGGGCACATGGTTGGATGAAAGATTCAATGGAACACTCAAACACCTTGAGATCCACAAAAACTCTATAGATTTATGTTAATTTCCATCAAATGGTAAAGAAAAACTCTAGATATTTCTATGGACTAATTGTTTTATTGGCTCAAAGGCTTTCATACAATCAATTGCTTCATATGCATTCTCCCCAGAGAAACATTGGGATAGGATGGGATTATCTGAACCCATACTCAACCGCCAAATCACTTGCTAAAATCAGATTGAATTCCATAGAGATATTTCAACAAGGCTAAGTTCACAAAGAACTAGGTGAAAGCAAACCCAACTAACAACTCCAAGATGGGTTGTTCCACAAAAGTTGAATAAACCCAGTGTGCTTAAAGGTGGTCGAAAACACAACTTATAAGAAAGCCTTATAAATCCAAAGTTACAGGACACTTTGATGTTGGGAAAACAGTGCTCAACTTATAGAGGTCGGTGTACTGGCCCATAATGCAAGAAGATGTAGCTCAATTAATCAGACAACACATACTTTTTTGTACCAATAAACCCAACAAATGATTCCTCTAAAGTTAAGGTTAACAAATATTTGTCAATGCCAACAACTAAGTCCTACATAGACATAAGTATAGTTCTTACCCAAAGCTATGATAGGTTACAAATCAGTTGTTAGAAATGGACCTTATTAGACAAGTACTGTAATCAGAACATGATTAAGCCAACAAACAGGGGGATGAACCAACTCCCATTTTCCAAGGACTTGGATTGAAAAAGAGATTTTCCCTCTGATTATTTGGTCATCCTCTTCTCCAGATGTTTCTTTGATGTTCCAAATGAAGAAATAGCCATCAGAGCTTGCATTGTCAAGAAACTCAAAATGATGATGGGATTAAAAGGACAACATGAGAGGTTGAAAAAGAAGAACAACAAACTGTTGAATGCATTTTTCCATGCTTAAATGGACAAGCTGAGTGTAGAAAAAAAGTATCAATGCACTGATAAATACGTAATCCCTCACTACAAACAATGTATTAGCACATAAAAAGAAGGAAAGAGCACATTCATTGCCATAGGTTAGAGATGCACCTTGCTAAAAGGCCAACTTGATCGCCACAAAATCCCATATCAGTTACTCTCTAAGAAAATATATATCTGATAAAGAACTCATTGTTATAAATAAGGGATAACGCATAAGCTCGATGCCATCTTCCATATAGGATACAAACTCAAAAATACAATAAATCCATGCAATCTATGATAGTTGAACCTCTATGGATCAAAGGGGCATTGAAGCACAATATTTGTGACTTAAAGGGGTGGGATTCTCTGTAGGTCTAAAGAGAAATTGTAAGATTGCAAATTCAAATTTATGCGGAAACCACATCATTGTTGAGGCCATTAAGTCCCTTTTTTTAAACAAATTGTGCCTTGTCTCTTTCTCTATGCGTTAGCTACAAAAGTGTTTGAGCATTGGGAAACCTTATAAGGGCATCGAATGCACAACCTTTTTGAGGAAGCAAATCCTATTCTATAAGAAACCTACTAGTGTTAAAGACATGTTGCCTCCAAACCTATTTCTGTTATCTTAGAACAGAAATGGACTTCACATTCTAAAAATGCGTAGGGAAAAGAAGAATTACATTCTCATAAGAATGATATGAAGTATGTGTTGATATTGGAGAACCTAGCTCAACAGTGGCTTAAATGTATATATAATCCAAAAGCGATGGCCCTCAGAAGTATAAGGAAAACTAGATGTTCATTTGTAGAGAGGAATGGTTAGATGATGTTTTTATGGCAAGAAAAAACACAAAAACAAGACAAAACATTTCCACCTATGGAAATTTACTCTATGGCCCATAAGCTTTAAAATGGATAACAATGAGAGAAGGGATTAACAAGACCTAACCAAAACTCGTCAATATCATTGTGAATTGATTGGGAAGAAGAGATTATGTCGTGGATTTAGTTTTCTAATTTTGGCATTTTTTATCCTAAGATTTCATTCTCTAATGTTGATTCATGAAAGTGGGCATTTAGTGGTTGGTCACACCCCATTATTATCTCTAAGACAAGCGTCTCAAACCTATTTTAGTAGCTTAGGGCCAACCTCTCTCTCATATTGTGTTCTGTAAGTGAAGAAGAGAATCAAGGTGTTTAAGCAATCAAGTCATTCAAAAAAAGTCTACATTAACATAACATCTTAAAGGCTAATGTTATCATTGATACCTCTACACAAATATTATATACATTGATTGACTTATTTGTTGGGTAAAGCCTTGAGTTTTGACGAGAAAATGAAAGCATGGTGACCAGGTCATGGCTAGAGGGATAGTGATGTGCTACAAAGCTACATCATCTTTAACCATTGTACACATGGCTTCCACTGAATGAGGCATAAATTTGACAAAGCTACATCATCCTCAACTATCGAATACATAGTTCCTACATACATTCCTTGATTTGGCTTAGTTCCCCAATTTATCTAAACTATTTTGGTTTTTCATTAAGGGGCAAACCCAATCTCTATACTAGTATGTTTGTAGTACCAACAAGGTATTTTTGTATATCCAAATAAGCACATATACATGCAAGTTGGTCTATCAAAAGACGTTAAGGAGATGATATGCCTTAAAGGCTTCCTACACATTAAGATTGGTGACAGAGTGCATATTACAACCAAGGTTTGCTTTAAATGCTAAGAAATTGGGCATAAAATCAAAGATAACTTAGTCATGGAGATATACTAGGCTAAGGATGCCTCTACAAGGGCACTAGAGTAACAACAAGATAAAACAAGGTGATTTTATTAATGTCCAACAAATTTCTACAAAAGTAGGTCAATAGACTACTAAGTACAATGGTTTCAATAGTAATACAGATCTAAAATCAAATATAACTTAGTCATGAAGACAAAATAGCCTAAGGATGCTTCTACGAGGCCACTGGAGCAACAACAAGATAAAATAAGATAATTTTATTAATGTCCAACAAATTTCTACAAAAGTGGGTCAATGGACTACTAAGTACAATGATGTCAATAGTAATACAAAGCATGAGCACTAAATCGACTCCTATAAAAAGAAAGATACAAAAAATATTACCCCTCCTCAACGTGGTTTCCATATCTCAAATGTAGGCTAAGGACTACCTGCATAGGCATTATGCAATGATGTGAGTTTCTATGCAAAGAACATAATCCCCATAGACAAATGTTCTATCCCAACAACATGGGTTTTGGTATCAAACCATGGATTAGTGACCAAGAAGCATCCATAATGTGACAAGCCTCAAAATGGCCACCATATCTATGTCATAGGGAAAGGATGAGCTAGGGACTAATGGATGGCTTATGTAGAACTCGAAAGTCACATGTTATGGACTAAAACTCTATATCTTCACCCTCAAACATGACTTGGGTTGTGAGAACCATCCTTGGTGTACTAAACCTTCAAATGTGATACCACATCTCACTCACATGCCAAATATTTCCTATGCATGGCCTATGTTGTGGCTTAAGGCCCCACACATGGTATGTAAGGCTTAGAGATAGATTCCATGGACATAGAACCTGGGTTTTCCCTTATCCCCAAGAAACATATCGGTCGGTATGTTAATCTCAAGATATATTGGGGCCTCCACCATATAATATAAGACCTACAATGAAAAATTGAAACTAAAATGTTCTTCAAAAAAATATTTAGACAACTTAACTCCACCATAGGCGTGATTTCAGATTGGACATTTTGTACAGTAGCAAGCTGTTCATATTAACAATGTGATATTAGAATTAAATTCATTAATGTCAAAAAATGTACATTGGGAGAAGAGTAAAGAATTTGATACTAACATTTTCATTGTTTATTTCATTTTCTTTCTCCATGGCTTCTACTCGTTTCATGAGTTCAGAAATTGTTGTTTTTATACATGAGATTTCTTGTGCATTTTCTTTGATTGTAACCTGGCTTGCAATTAGGGATTCCTTGTATGGGTTTCTTCCAAACAAGTTAGTTGGCGTAACTCTGAGGCCAACCCCACGACATCGTCCCCTCGCATCAGGCCCTAATACCCTAGCAAGGGCATCATCCCTAGATGCAAATTGTTCAGATGCCACTTTTGATTGTGCTTCTTCAATTTTTTGCTGGCATTTTCATGCAATTAAACAAAATCACGTTAAAAACATTTCCAACATGAAAAAATGGAATTATAATCTGTATCTAAAATAGAAGGTTGGGAGCTTACTATTGTTTCTCCTACAGCTGGTGTGATTGGAGTGCCATCCTTCTTTTGATGGCACTTCTTTTGATGCCACTAAGCAAAACGAGGCTATAATAAACCTATAACCAAAATATACATATAAAACCAACCAAAACCTTAATTCAAACCAGAGAGAGGGAAACCATCCAAGCTTGAGAGATGTAAGAATGATGGACATTAGGCGCCTAAGAAAAAATGATACATAGATAAAAAAACATTAAAAAAAATCCTCCATACCAAGCAAGTTAGCAACATTAGCATCATAGGGGCATGGGCATCAAATTTTGTTGTTCAACACTTGTTGCGACAACATACAGGTATGATATGGAGGGGAAATGGAATCAATCCTAAGTCAACTGGGGCTCGCTACATGTTTGAGTCTTGATAATCTACCTTTTAAATTGAACCAGAACAACAAAATAAGTTTGTTAATGGCTCGATTTGCGAAAATTCTAGATACATGAGTAATTAAGAGCTCGAGGCTCTAAAATTTGATGTGTTTTTTAGCAATCCACAATTCGGTGAATTCATAGTCACTGGCCTGAAATTTAAGTTATTTAATGAAATAATTAAGGTATCTACCTCTATGTCGAAACCGTTCTCCATGCTAATGCGGGCCACTGCCCTCCTTATTGTTTTACCAAAAGGCATGAGAATGAGGAAGAAGACTTAAAATTATGGACTTCACCATCAAAGAAGCCTTACAATCACATTGGTAAGGAGTGATAAGAAGATCACAACAATCTAACGTGTCAAATCTCAGATGACAATGCCAATTAAATACTTATATGGTAAACTTAATATAAGACTTACTTATAGTTATATCTTAATCTTTGTGTCTTGACACAGTTGATCATTTATGGTTGTCTCTGCACCTTGACTCATTTGATATTATAAGTTGAGGATGTGCATGCATAATAATCCTTAGTTATGACTATGCGATGAGGATTTAATTGGAAGAGGATGTAAAGACATGTAAGTTTTATATGTATTTTGGTGGCGAGTGTCGACGACAAACGTGGTGAGAAACCACATATGTTTGGAAGGACAAAGGGAGATTACATGATCATGATCATGCCACTCATCAAATTGAAGACAATTCCTGAGCCAATTTTTTTTTTTTTTTTTAATTTTATTAATAACCATTGTGGTACTTTGGTCCAAATGTTTTTTCTAACTCATTGTTTCTCCATATTGTGTGCCTAGTGCCACCTATCTATATCAATGCATAAATCAACCTTTGCTTGGTTTGTGGTTCTAGCTGCATGCCATTATTTGTAGTTGCATGCCATTTAGTGTTGTTTAGTGTTGTCATGAGTCCATGACATTCATGCAAGAAATGAAGTCTTGTAGAGGCGGACTCATCAAAGCAGATATTTGAATTTCATTTTGATGAAAAATGAGTGGACATTGGTAGCTGCCAGGTTCACATAGGTAGTAGGCACAATGTTTTGGCCTCATTTTGGGCCTAGTAGTGGTTCTCTATTGTTACATCCATAGTCATTGACACATTGTCACACCTTAGATCTCATCCCAAAGTGCCTCGGGATTCAGAGTCAAATCCTAGTGGCTAGTACCTCGTAGTCGTCAGTCATCACTCGTCACCTTGCAAAGCTAAGCAGTGAGTGCATGACATAAGAGAGTGAATGATTATAATTTATGATATTTCCAATATTTTGAATGATGAGTCGAATTTTATAGCATAGGAATTTCAACATAGAAATTGAAATTTATACAGATGGATAATTTCAAATGTTGCCCTTCTTTTGAAATGTTGATATAAGTTATGTCCTTCCTATTAGAAGGGTAAAATTTAGGTTTTTTTTTTTGAAGGGCAATTTTAACTTTACACTAGGAAGGGCTAGAACCCTTCGGAAGGGCCAGGAAGGGTTCAAATTTGAACATTGAGTACAAGTCTAGGCACATCACATATTAAAATACATTTATATGGATTCACAAGAAAGCCACTAAATTCAATAAATTATTAAATACATTGGTTAAGTAAATAATTGTGATTCCACTTTAGAACTAAGCGAAGCGATGGAGGATGCGTCCAGTACATAATCTTTTTGGGTCCCTTCAGGGTTTTTCTGGTGTTTTAGAAGTGCATGAAGACTTTCTCCATTTTGTTGTGTATATGTGGAAGAATAGAGTATTTGTTAGACGTGGAATGGGAGGTGGAGACTTGAGTCACCCTTCACAAAAAGGGGAAAACAATGAGAAGAAAGGGTGATGGAATGAAAATTACTAGCATGTTGAAATTGGCAGGAAAATTTTCATTTTTGGTGTTACAGATCCAAAAATTACCAACATATCCCACTTTTAGTTGAAATCAGATTCACTCTTTAGAGATTATGTGATGTCGCAAGGCCTTAATCATCACTCAAGAGCAACAAAGGGAATTGCTACATATAGGCTAGATATTCCATATGTAGGTCATATGTAGCAGTCTAGGTTAACATGCATGGACCATCAACCCCATAGCAAATTAATATAGTATTAGGCCCTAAAATTAGTTTATAGGCCATGGTATAGGCCACGAGAACCATCGTCAATGTTACAAAAATTGAAATGGCCACAATATCTTGCTTGTAAGGTAAAGTAATTATGTGTAGGGCCCTACACATGGACCATGAATCATATAGTAAATTTATTAACCATGGACCATTATTTAGGTTATGAGAACCACTATTGGTTTACATAACCTATAAATATCAAACCATGGTTGGTTTATTGGTTTACATAACCATGGACAAACCAACAACAACAATGACATCGACGATGGTGACAATGATCATCATGACGATCTCACATGTAGGCTAGATATTCTTATGTGGTAATCTAGGTTAACATGCATGGACCATCAACCCCATGGAAAATTAATATGGCATTAGACCCTAAATTTAGTTCACATGCCATAGTCCAAGCCACGAGAACCATCCTAATTTGTGTTACAAATATTGAAATGGCCACCATAAATAATGCCACTAATTAGAGATTGACCTAACACAACCAACCCATGTAAATGACTCATGCACTTGGCACACTTGATCCATGCAATGAATTCATGTACCTAGGAAGCTTCAACCTCTAATCCCCTCACCTCATACCTAACCTTAACATCTAGCCCCAAACCGAATAACATGATAACTTATAAACCACTTAACCACTCGTACCAACAAAACCAGAACCCCTTGCCCACTAACCCATTGATCCCTTACGTGCCTCGCTTCTAATGCAAAAACTCCCCAATTCCTATCACATTATGAAATTGTAGAAAATATCCCCTTAAGCCAGTGTCCCTCTAACCCTGACCCACTACCCCCTAACCCAATCACTAGCATGCCTATTGCACCAAATCAACACACTAACACAATAAACTTTGACCTTGGGTTATTTATAACCAAGGTTTTAGATCAAAGACTTTGACATCAAGGTTTGAATCATGATCACTGTATGGGATTTTATCAAACCAAAATAATTAGTGCAAAAATAAACACAAGAACTTAGACTATAAACAAAATATTCCCTATCTAGGGTATGTATGATGACTCAAGTCCCTATGCATGGCCCATGAGTCTCAAAATAAGTTTTTATTGCCCAAGAACCTACATTTTGGCCCTACACCATAACATAGGCTCCTAGAACCATCCACGACATGAAAATGCTAAAAAAATGACAATGTGTTACTCAAAAGCTAAATGTTCCTTGCCTATGGCCTATGTGGTGGTATAGAGAAACGCCCATAGGTCACAAGACCTTGAGGTAACTACCAGTCATTATAAACTAGATTTTGATCTAACACCATGGACACCATGGATTAGGATTCAAGAACCATCCATGATGTTGTAAATATTGAAATGGCCGCCACCATACCCACTTGCAAGCTTTATATTCCATGTGTAGAAATATTGGAATTTTAGGGGGGGTTACTGCCTCCAAATGTTCAATTCTCATGACCTTTCAGGGGGGTTTTGACAAACTGCCCCCAAACGTTATGAGAATTGGGCTATTAGGGGGGGTTTTCCAACTACCGCCTCCAAATGTTCATTTCTCATGACTTTTAAGGGTTCCCAAAAAAAGCCTCCAAAAGTTCAATTCTCAAGACTTTTAGGGGGGGTTTTGACAAACCGCCCCTCAAAGTTATGAGAATTGGGATTTTAGGGGGGGGTTTCCAACAACCACCTCCATAAGTTAAATTCTCATGACTTTTAAGGGGGGTTTCAAAAAAACCGCCTCCAAAAGTTCAATTCTCATGACTTTTAGGGGGGGTTTTGACAAACCGCCCCCAAAAGTTATGATAATTGGGCTTTTGGGGGGGGGTTTACAAAAACTGCCCCCAAAAGTCAAATTTCAAGACTTTTGGGGGCGGATTTTAAAAAAGCCCCCCCAAAAGTCCAATTTCCATGACCTTTAGGGGCGGTTTTCAAAGACCATCGCTAAAGGTGGGAAAAAAAATTTAGGGGGGGTTTTACAAAGACCTCCGCAAGCCAAAACCACCCCTAAAGGGCTATTTTGTTGTAGTGTTGGGAGTTGATTGTACCCCTGAAGAACGCAGAGCCATTATTGCATTGTGCAAACAGTATAAGGATGTTTTCTCCTAGACGTATGACAAGTTGAAAATGTTTGACACTAGCATCATGTTTCATAATATACCCATGCAACCAAAGGTTAAGCCATTTCAACAAAAGCTTCGAAAGATGCACCCCAGTATGGAGCCTTCTATAAAAAAACAGCTGGAGAAGCTTCTCACTGCTCGAACTATCTTTCCGGTCAGGCATACTAAATGGATTGCTAACTTAGTACCTGTCTGTAAGAAAAGCGGGGAAATGCGACTGTGTGTTGATTTCAGGAACCTAAATCAGGCTTCTGAGAAAGACAACTATCCCATTCCACCAATGGAGCAAATTCTTCAAAAGGTAGCCGAGTCATAAATGTTTTCCCACTTAGATGGTTTTTCGGGGTATAACCAAGTTATGGTTGCCCCGGACGATCAATTGAAAACAGCTTTCAGGACCCCATGGGGTACTTTTGCTTACAGACGGATGCCTTTCGGGATGATCAATGTAGGAGCTACTTTTCAGAGAGCTATTGATATAGCTTTCCGAGGGTTAACGCATAATTCTGTCGTGGTTTACCTTGACGATATCACTATTTACTCTAAAAAACGACATGAACATGTGTTTTCTTTGAAACAAGTTTTTTATCGCTGTAGAAAATTCAGTATTTCTCTCAATCCGAAGAAATCTATTTTTGCAGTTATAGAAGGAAAGCTTATGGGCTTCATTGTTTCGAAAGAAGGTATGATTATCGATCCTGAACGTATAGAGGCTATTTCAAATATTGGTTTTCCAGGCTCGTGCAAAGCAATGCAATATTTCTTAGGTAACATTAATTTTGTACGAAGATTTGTACCAAATTTTGCCCAGATTGTTAAACCATTACAACATTTGGTCAAGAAAGATGTGTAGTTTACTTGGTCGCAGGAACAAAGAGGCATTTTTTCTAATTCGAAAAGCCATAGCAGAAGCTCTTGCTCTCATGTGCCCAGATTTTAATAAGGATTTTATTCTTTATACTTTTGCCACTGAATTTTCTTATGCAACTGTCCTTACTCAAAAGCATGACAATGATACAGAAATACCAATCTCTTTTATGAGCTCAACATTCAAAGGTGCAGAGCTGAAATACTCGCAGATCGATAAGCAAGCCTATGTGATCTATAAATCCGTCAAACATTACAGACCCTACTTGCTGAAGTCTCGAACCAAAGTCATTGTTCCATATTCCGCTATTAGAAATGTCCTGATCCATAAAGAATTGGGGGAAAAAAGGGCCCATTGGATGACCGCGCTACAAGAATATGATCTTGAGATCATACAGGCTAAAATTGTAAAAGGTCAAGGCCTTTGTCTTCTTACTGTGCAATCCAACGACCCCGCACAGTAGCAGTCCGAATGCGATCATGAGGAAGAAATTCCCTTAGGTGTTGTTAATGTTATCGATGCCCCGACATCGGAATGGTACGATGATATCAGATTTTTCTTGAACCATGGGTTTGCTCCCGAAACCCTTGATTTTAAGAAAAGAAGAACTTTAAGACTGAAATATGCTCCTTATCAATTCATCGATCATGTTCTTTTTAGAAATAATTATGATGGAGTATTTCTCAGATGCTTGGAAAAACATGAAACTGATGACATTTTGTTTCAATTTCATGCAGGTCTTGCTGGACGCCATTTTTCAGGAGAGACTACGACACACAAGATTCTTAGGGCCATATATTATTGGCCCACATTGTTTAAAGATGCTTATGCTTATGTCAGGAAGTGTGAACCATGCCAGAAATGCACAGGGAATTTTAGGAAACCTGCATTTCCTTTACAACCGGTTACAATTCAGTTTCCATTTCAACAGTGGGTACTAGATTTTGTTGGGCCTATAAACCCTTTCTCATCCCTCCAACATAAGTATATCCTCACAGCTACAGACTATTTCACTAGATGGGTGGAGGAAGCTCCTCTTAAACAATGTAATGCTGCCCAAGTAATCTCTTTCCTTGATAGCCAGATCGTCACATGCTTTTGCGCTCCAGAGTACTTAGTTTTCGATAATGCATCCTACTTCTCTTCAATCGATATAACTGAATATGCCTTTGAGATGGGGATTAAGCTTAAGTTTTCTGCCAATTATTATCCTCGAGGTAATGGTTTGGCTGAGTCATCGAACAAAAACCTGATAAAAATTCTCAAGAAGACTGTAGCTTCTCATCACAGAGATTGGCACACACAGTTGTATAATGCATTATGGGTAGATCGAATTACCCCAAAAGAAGCAATTGCAAATTCTCCCTACTATTTGGTTTATGGCAAAGAAGCCATTCTTCCCACTAATCTTACCATTCCTTTGCTACAATTGGCCCGGTCTATCCAGGAAGATGATTCTTCTCCCCTCCAGCAAAGAATTGACACCCTCTTGAAGCTAGAGGAGGACAGGGAAATAGCCAAGAACAAGTTGTATCATCATCAGTGGATGGTGAAGAGATGGTTTAATGAAAAATCTTCATCTGACAGGGAATTTTCTGTTGCTGACCTGGTTCTAAGGTGGGATAAGCAACGTAAAGATAAGAATCAGTACACCAAGTTTCAACGCCTTTAGCTAGGACCTTTCATTATTACAGAAAAGATTGGTCCCAGCACTGTTCGATTACAGATGCTAGAGGGAGTTGTAGACACCTTCCCAGTGAATGTGTCTCTTCTGAAAAAGTATTTTGTTTAAAAAATCGGATGCACTTGTACATAGGTGTGGTTTGTTTTTCAATCATTTGTTTTATTGCATTGATATTTTGATTGGTTTTCTTGTTTTGTTTTGGTTTCCATCAATAAGGCTTCACACTTGTGGTAATGGCTTATGATCATTTTCTTAGCAACAATTGCTTCTAAAATCTCAACATCATTATCAATTTTACTTTTTGGCTTTTGATTAGAATTTGCTCTGAAGAATAAACAGTCGAATAAGTGCAATTCTTTTGGAAACTTTTCACCTTGATCATTATCTTTCACCATGCTTTATTTGTGCAATTGAGGTATGGAGGATGGTCATCATTTCTCTATCTAGTGTTTCATGGTTGAACGACATATCATAATAACCTAACCAGTTCTGATTGCTCATGGATTCTTTTACAATCGCTTTGAATATGAATTTTGTTTAAAATTATAAGTTACAAGGTGGGTGGTCTTGTTATCAAGCCAGCCCATTAGGTTCATAGGTGTTTAAAGTCGAATGACATCTTCACATCAAGCCACCACACTTGGAAGATGACTTTCAGTTTTGCTAGAATACGGAAGATCCTATTACAGGTCGGTCCATTCATGATCCGCAAAGCACTGGTGACTAACATTATCACTATATGGTCACCAAGCCATGGTAATGCCTTGTAGCTTATGCCAAAATAAATTTTTTTGTTTTCATAAGATTTTGTTGTATACAAGGACAGGGGGGTCTTATTACAAGCCATCCCTACTATGATCATTGGTTTGACCTTGGACTGGAATTATCACTATATGGTTACCAAGCCATGATAATTTATTTTGGCCTTACGACCGGAAGATAAGGAGTCTCATCATCAAGCTAGCTTGACCAGTTTCTGGATCAGGCCCGTGAATGGCGCTGTTTCATCTGATCACCAAGTCAGTATAGTGGTCTTGTATCAACAAAGTTTTATGTATTATATTTTAAAAAAAAAAGAGACAAAAGAAAAGGATAAAGAAGTATATATATAATCCATAGAGGATTACTGAGGATACATATGATTAATAAACCAAGGGGATCTGTACTTAGGATATCCATGAGCATTTCTAAGACTATGCCCAGGTTCAACACAAGCTGGTTTTCAATGATTACATCATGGTAAAGGTTTGGTATTACTCTCTAAATCTCCTTATCAGAAGAGTGTTATCTTTAAAATCGTCACTGTTTGATATCTATCCAATTTCATGTTCACTGTTTGTTGGTTGTTATCTATTGAGCATCTTCTTTGAATTGAGTTTCAAGAAATTGGTTGATGGACATGTTGTCTTTAGTTGGATTTGACAGCAGAGATAACTATTTCTTCCTAGCCAGTCGCCATTTGTTGTGGCCACAACAGATCCCATGCTTAGCTAAGGATGGGATCCCCCCCGATTTTAATAAAAGCAAAGGCATTTGGGTGAGTCATCTTGAAAATTTTAGATTTTGATTTTACCTCTAAAATTCTTCACCCATGCTTTTGGTTTGCTTGTTTGTAAGGGTTTGATTATTTCTTCCAAAGTGTTTCGGTCTGAAAAGAGCTAAAATTTTGAGTATTTTGTTGACTGTTATCATCATCCTGAAACTTGACATTTGGAGAACCTGAAACCCACAACCCGACAGATGCAGGTTACAGGATTGTTGTTTTATGTTTTGATTTTGATGATTCTGAAACCCGCAACTCGACGGCTGCGGGTTGCAGAATCATTCTTTAATAAGATTGAAAATAATTACCCCGAAACCCGAACCCCATAATGGCGGCATTCGACTTTTGGGATTGTGGTTTTTTGTTTAGTTGGTGTGTTCTCCCGAAACCCGCAACCCATAATTTCGGAATGCAGCTTTCGGGATGGCTATTTTGCGTCACAGTTTAATGTTTCCGAAGCCCACCACCCGCACAGTTGGTTTTTGGCTTTCAGAAATCCTTTTTACTTTCGTTTGCAGATCCCCAACCCGCAAATCCGTACTCTCGGGTTTCGGCTTGCGGGATATTTGAATAAGAACTTCCTGGAAATTTTTGAGCCCGATTCCGCGTTCCGCTCTGGTTAATCTCCGTCGTTCTTTTGTTATAATCTCACGGTCATGTTGATTTTGGGTAATCAGTTAATTCAGGCTTCGCCATCTTGTCTTTTGAAACCTGGTTCTTCCAAACTATCATTTTTCTATGTAATTCATCACAATAGACACCATTACAAGTATGTCAGTTACTTCATGTTAGATGGGTGCCATCTCTCCGCATTAAGTCCGCCATGTCTGGACTCGAGCTTTGACATCTTGTCGTTTTTTGTTCTACATCTTAATGATCAGATTTGTTACGTGCAAAGAATTGATAGCCCGTGTACTGGAACTCCTACTCGGGACCTTTTCACATCAACTTCATCACCATAACCTTCGTCTCCGTTATTAATCACCAGTCATAATTGTTGATGGAAGATTGCTTGTAATAATGTGATCGTAAAGGAAGTTCAAAATCATGCGAGTAGTAATTGAACTCGTACTTTGCACAAGCTTTGATCTGACTCGGCTCTTTTTCATTACAATTGAAGTAATTACAATGAATTGAATGGATAATTTTAATCATTACAGATTGTCCCCACCTGATTGTCATCAACCTGCTTGTTGGCCTTAAATAGCAATTAACATGGAAGTTCCAGTTCATCCATTGCCTTCTGAAATAGAAAACACTATGTTTGGCATTCTTCTTATATCCTTCTATCCAAGACTCATTCAGACTGAGAAACATTCATACAGATGGTCAATTTTCTAATGCTCAAGTTGGAAATGAAGAACTCTACCCCTTGTTATATCAATAAATGTTGTCACCACCGTTTGATGCGGGTGTTCCTGATCTTAGCAGTGGTAGCAGTGAAGAAGACTTCGAAACTTTATCTGCCTCCATTCACAACCCCGAAAAGGAAAGGAAGGAAATTATGGAGGGATCAACTGATTTTTATACTAATGTTATACAAGACTTTATAATCAATGAAGAACCTAACGTGCCAACCAGCATTCCTGAAGTAAATCCTCTAATGGATTTCTCTATTTTTGACAGTGGGTTCTCCGACCTCGAATTTCCTATAGAGGATGCTCTGCAAGGCACACCACCTGTCGATGCTAGTGAACAATATATGATTAAATTTTTATGGTGCCACGAGACCTTATCAGATTGAAGAACAAGTCTTTCTTTTTGTGAAAGGTGGCGGAAAATCTTTTGAGCTTAAAAATGGCAAGATTTCTTGGATCGATGGTTAGACTTGATTTTGTAATCCCTATTTTGTAGAATCTCTCCTTTTGGAACTCTGATGTAAATTTAGTATAAAAGGAGGAAAGTTTCCCTTAGGAAAGGGTTGGGGAATTTTGGAATTACAATTTAGCAGGAGTTCGGACTAAAGATACTCTGTTTATCAGATTCATTGTAATTTTTGTACAAGGTTTCTCTATTCAGGAAAGTTATCTTTTAATTCACCTCCTATTGTTCTTCAAATTTCTTTGGGAATTGCCAAGTTAATGTTTCAAATTCGTCATCGGTTATTTGTTTAATCCTTTGCAGGACATTCCTTAATGCATAAGATCTCTCATATTGATTTCTCTATATGTTTGGATTATGCTCAAAATTGTTCTATTAAATTTCTTTAATTGATTGTTTTCCTTTTATATTTCTACAAATGATTCGATGCAAATAAACATGTATAATCAAATGTTAATTTTTCAATTAACACAATTATTACAGATCAAGTATTTGAATAGGCTCAAACATTTTGAAGAATTGTCACTTAATTTCTTAATTAATAAAACTTTAATTAACAAGTGAAAAACCCGAAGATAGTTCTGTTTAAGGTACTTAATCACTTGTTTATCACTCTTCAATTCTGATCTACACAACATCAGTGTCTCCTTTTATGTTAGATCTAACTTAGCATATATTCCTTCTTTTGATAGGTTAAGATAGGTTCGTTAACCAGCTCTCATACTTTGTTTTCCTTTATAGGAAAACTGATCTGTCAAGATCAAATCTTTTACTCATAGAGTTCCAGTAGAGGCCAAATATCCATGGGTGATTACCACACCAAACAGCTCGAGGATAGAATTGCCCTTGCGCAGGGTCTTTCGAAGCCTTTGGCTAGGTTTTCATCCCTTGTTGTGTGCCTTGGAACCCATTCCAGCACTATGCACTCACCCTGCACCCCCGAGGCATCAACAGGGCAGTAATCGCAACATACCCCATAATGAACTTGCGATAATATCCTGTGTGACCCAAGGTCACGCGCAACTGCTTAACGGTGGTCAGCGGTTGCAACCCCAAAATAAATGCAATTTTGGCTGGATCAACTAGCAATACTTGCTTACACACAATATGACCCAGCAATATCCCAAAAGGCGCACAGAAAATATATTTCTTCAAGTTTAGCGATATCTGATGCTGTCGGCATTGTTTAAGCATTAATTGCAGATTGGCCAAATGATCACGAATCAACCCATAAACAGTCCAATCATCCATGTATAGCTGTAGAAACTTCTGAATAAAATCTTTGAATGCGGCAACAATGACCTGGGAGAATATCGTAGGTGCATTCTTCAAACCAAATGGCATGACCGTGTACTGAAAGCAACCCCATTTAGTAACAAAATTTGTCTTATGGCGATCTTCCTTGGCAATGCGAATTTGATGGTAGCTAGAGAATCCATCAGTGAAAGAGTACATCTCTTGGCCACCCACTCCTTCAAGTACTTCATCTGTAAACGGGGTCGGAAAGGGGTCATGTAAGCAGGCATCGTTCAACTTCCGCAAGTCGACACAAATGCACACTTCACCTTTTTTCTTGTCTTGTACCACCATAGGACTGATCCATTCTGATTCTTCCACATGTTCGATAATTCCAGCATCCAACATCCGATCAAGTTCCTCCTTGACCTGTTCTTTATGTCATGGATTTAGCCGATAAGGTCGTTGTCGGACTAGCTTAGAATCTAGTTTCCATGGAATCCTCATCTCTCCTAAATCACCCAGGACTCCCTTCATTTAAGAAAAATTCGTGGGAAACACGTCTTGAAATTCATTCAGTAACTCGGTAACCTTACTCATCATCTCATCATCCCAATAATCCCCAACATTAGAAAACTTGGGAGTAGCTTTAGTGCCGATATTCATCTTGCGAAGCTGCAAAGGTTGACTGAACAGATTATTTGGCGCAACAGGTGGGACTATATCGCGACTTCCTTCAGATTCTAGAATGTTAACATTCTGGGGATCATCATCGTCCTCCAGGCCACCACTAATGTTAAAGCAATCCATGAGAGACTGCATCTGATTGTGGGTGTGTGGGTCAACAAGGCAGGCCACATGAACAACCTAAAATATCACATCGCAGATGAGCTGCAGGGCATTATGGACATCAGGGTTGGCATCCACAAAAGTGAACATACGAGTGAAACAGATCGTCAACTCCCCCCATGTTGTAATGTCATGGTGCAACTTGGCTGCAGTGTACCACGAGCACGGTATCTCCTCCAAAGTATGGAGAAAAGCATGACCCACTCATCTCTGGGTCGTGCTACCCACAATTGTTGGCACTCCATCACATGGTCACTGGGATCATTCCAACCATCATACTTGCCAGTGTGATAAACCTCAGTATCACCGAACCAAACCATCATCAACCTTCGACACTGTGAACAATCTTTAATGAATTTCTTATGCGTCGCCCACCAGCGTGCTGGAGCAGTCTTCAGTGCTTCCTCCAAAGCCAACAATCACTGTGGTTCTGGAATGCAGTCTTCAAATTTTGCTAAAAAGGTGTTTATGCCAGGAAACCCCTCATAGACAAGCAATGTGATCATTTCGGTCGCAACACGACATAAAGATTGCGTAACTAACCCACATTTCCATACTGATACTTCATGCATTCGATTCTGCCAATGTTCTAATGCATCATTAGATTCAGAGGACGTGGAACTCTCACTGCGCCACTCTAACTCCCCGTAGGTAGTAGGATGAATGTAATCTTCAGAAATGTTGAAGGCATGGTCCCATCTAGCGGGATCATCATCTTTTACAGGCTCCACATATCGGCATTCTTCAGTCGGATCCAAAGGGGCGATAACTCTGAAATTGCCATTCACAAAGGTCATCATGCGCTTCTTAAAGTTGATTACAGCTCCATTGTCGTTATCCCATCCAATTCCCAAGAGTGTCGGATAAGAGATTCCTCCCTCAACCACTTCAATAACATCAAAATCTGCATAAGTCTTCATGCCCTCAATATCAATCATGAGCCGCGGGACTCGCCCAATGGGTGTTACCTTTGCATGGTTAGCCAACCGGAGCTGTACATGAGACTAGCTCAATGGGGGACTCCCTATCTTCTGCCACACCTGCTTGGTTAAGACGTTAACATCCAAACCAAGGTCAAGAATCGCTGAGTCAACATCATAGTCACCAATCTGAATATTCATTCGCATTTCCTTGCTAGTCTTCCGTCACTGTAAGGAGTTGACTGCCGACTCTTGTCATCCTTTCAAAAATCGCTGCAACCATCCCTCAATCTCAACCAGGGCAGCCGGGTCTCGTGCCAATGACAGACAGTTTTCAAAGAACTTCTGCAATGTCCCTGGTGGTGGTCGATCGACATCTGATGAGGCATCAAAGACAGGCGGCATATCACAAACAACATCCTTACCGAAGTCTTTCTCCAAAGTGCGACGCACTTCTAGGAATGTCTCTTGCTCCGTATCAATGTCGAAGGGTACCGTCTTCTGACCAGTCAACCGAATCAGTGGTCATGAACTATCTTCCCCAGTCATCTTGCATCCACGAGTGACAATAGCCACCGAAGCATCTTGAGGTCATAGTTCTGCAGAAACGGTCGCAATATTTGTGCCCTGCATTTGGTTCTGCTGCAAATTCCTTGGTTGATTGATATTTTGATTGGCGTTCGGAGGTGGTCGCGGGGGATTGTTCTGTACTGGTTGCTGTGGCTGGGATTGATTCTGTAGTTGTGGAGTGTTCCCAGCCTGCCATCGTGCAATCAACTGCAGACAATTCTCAACCATATGATCCTTACAAAAACAAAACGTACATTGATTCTGTAACAGTGGGTAGTCGCGCTGATAATTCCCCCATACCGCACAATGGTAACATTAAACAGGTCCACGACCTCCTCGGCCTCCTCCTCCATGACCAAATATGCTACCGCGTTCGCCCCTGTAGCCTCCCCAGTAGCCGGCCTATTGTTGGTATTGTTGCTGCATTGGTGCTGCTGGAATCCTTAGTCCTTGTGGTGCATACTGTGGTTGTTGTACAAATTGTGGCTATGAGGGATCCGTCTGCATCAAGGTGTATTGTGGCATGAACTGCTAAGGTTATTGTTGCTGTGGTGCAAACTACATCTACGGATGGGCTACCTACGATTGTAGTTGTGGTTGTTGCACCGCGCGCTGATCATCCTTGATGTGGAATGCATCGCACATCCTCTCCTGTAGCAACCCATATGCACAGAAATCCTTGTCATCGTGACCTGCTAACTTGCAAAATGTGTAGTAAATATTTCTCGGGGTTGTGACCATTTTTTGCATATACGGGCAATTATCATGACCTTGCCCAAACACTTGACAAACGCGACACCACGGCATACTGCCACCATTCAACGGGTTTGGCGCACCTGACACCAAGTACTTACAAAAATACAGGAAATTATCCTTCGTATGCCCTTCTCCTCGGAATCGCGTACACCATACTTCATAACATTGTTCCTTGTTCTTCTTTAAACCTTGCAACTGTATAGTCAGGTTAGCGAGCTATGTCTGTATCTGCGACATCCTAGCCGAATGTGGGGTAGCAATGCCGCAATGAACCATTCTTTATGTTGGATAGCGCTCATATCAAAACTAACCTTGGCCATTAATGTCTTGAATCGCTGGCCGAATTCCCATATCCTCTCATTGGGATATTGATTAATTTCCTTCAATTCAGTAATATATTGAGCCTCCGACTTAGGCCATCTAAATTCAGCAATCAGCCCATCCCGAATCTCATCTAGTGACTTATCCGAAGCCCCCGTAGGGACTAAAACAAACTTCATGAACCAATCTAATGCACGACCTTGTAGAGTCATGGATAACTGTCCTTTGTTAGCATTGTCATCAGTGATCTATTTCACAATCCAGACTGCTTCACACAAAAACCAATATTGTTCTGGGTTGTCTGTCACACTTCCATGGAACAACGGTAGCTTAGCATCATCACCCGCCATCCTAGGCTTCCTTCCTCCTGTCATTGTGCTACTACTACCAATTAACTTTTTCAGTGTTGAAGTAGTGTTTCTTGCTGGCTGAGAGTTAGTGAGCGAAGGTGTGGGTACATTGGTGTTGGGGTTTGGTCCTGCCTCTATCCTGGGCATAGCCTAGTCATTCCTATCAGGACTATGACATCACTTCGTCCCGTGTGGTCTTCCTTTGTGGTTTTGTGGTTTGATCGCAGTAGGACCTTCTCCTGTCCTCTACCTCTTCTCCTGTCGAAATCTCGCTCCTCCTCTCATAAGACCACTTTCTTCCTCGACTTCGCTCATAGTCTCCTCATGGTATGCACCCATCTACCCCTTTACCATTCCATGTACCATTCCCCAACAGTTGCAACACCCACGGCCTCCACACACTAGGCTATCTACTAATAAAGGTGCATCTTTAATATACCCTTTTTGCAGATTAGCATCTTAATCGATAGTTGGAGCAACAACAGAAACCTTCTCCTTAGTCCTCGGAAGAAGTATCTTTCGGCTTCGCTATAGGATTTCTTCGTTTCGACCGCAAATTCAGTGATATATCCTTCTAAGATGCTATCAAGCCAAAATACGACAGCCCACAATGCCTTATTATTGACTTCCTACAATTCCTGAATCAATTCCGGGGTCCAAGCCATCGGCTCACCACCATGGAGTTTCCTCTTCTGGAAGGTCAGCTTCGACAACCATTCATACAGAATGACTGGAAATTCATAGAGAAACCATTCATGCAGACCGTGGTGAATGTATCTTTCCACCTAGTGATCTACTGTCAGTTGCATACTCTAGCATTCTTCTTCAGCAAACTCCTGCAACTTCTGTTCAAACCATTTTTGTATCTCCCGCTTCGTCGGGTGCCACAACATGACCTCCTTCTATTCTGCACACGGTCCCGACAATGGAACCATTTGTTGACCAAATCGACCTCAATCGACAGGGGTTCACCTCATTGTTGACGCATACCGCAATCTCCCTGGGCACCGGCCTGGGAAGGTTTGCGCCCACCCAACAACACCCGCAGAGCGGATGAGGTCTCACTCGAGGCATCCAGGAAGAGCAGACGGAACCATGTTTCCACCAAGGGAAGAGGAGAGTTGTGGCTGCATAGACCGACTCTATTGTGGTATTTTAACCAGAAACATTAAACATTCGACAAACATATTGCAGCATTCAGGGAGTTATAACATATCACTTCATCGTAGTATTTGTCATTACATTCTACATAGAACATCCTACTTAATCACAGCAATTATCATCATGGCAATAATAAACAGATATTGCATTAAAATACATTCATACACCGCAACATTGCACAAGGTTTGTACCAAAACATCATTATATTACTGTCGCGATTATACACCAGCAAAAACACAGATCTCGCATCCAGCTTGTCTATCTCATCTCTTATTCGTCTATCTGCCTCCCCCTTAACACTTACAATTCTCATATATTTATAGGCTTTTGCCCTTACAATATTTTTCCACTTACGACTGACTCCCTAACTGATACTATGGACAATTGACCCACTATCTAACTAACTTGGTCCAAATGACCCCAAAAACCCACGTACCGTGGTTCAACTGACTCACTATTACATAGTATGTGGTCCAAGTGACCCAAAACCCGCCAACTGCGGTATTCTTTACTACAAAATACTCCTTTCACGCCTTCATCCAACGTGTCGCAACGTCGATGATACCACGACATGTCCTCATCAAACCGCCTACAAACAACTGCGGGCGCTTTATTGCTAGGTGCAAGTGCTGCATAAGGAGAAAAGTATAAATGGTGTCAGTACCTACTAAATGAATTCCTCGATGACCTGCTTGAAGTACAGGTAAGTGGAGCTTATTTCCACTTCACATGGCTGATATTCCCAATGGCATTCGTCGATTGAAAGGAATCGAAGGATTATGTCAGCATGATCATTGATAAATATGACTACAGAGGACCACGCTACCAAAACGTATGGGAAAACCTAGATCCACAGAAGCAACATGCAACGAATGAGGTGTTCCACACCTACTATCATCAACTACGTCATGTCATCACCGTCATGCTGTGCATATCAAAAGAGGTAACAAGCAAATACATACAAACTGTAAATTTTTATGCTAACATGCGTTACATTGAAATCTCAGCAAAGTCGCCAAGGAAGAACATAGAATGGTTTAAGGGACACTATCACATGACAGAGGAAGATATTGATCTTCTCATGAAAGAATGGCCTGCGTAGTATCGGGTCGAGATATTTGATGTCCTAAGCGATGATGGGGAGGACAATCCAATTCCATGCCCCATTACTGAAGAACCAACAAAGAGGAAGGAACCTGAAAGTCCACTACACCCGAAGGGACAATGGAAAAAGTCCAAAGCAAGTAAGGAAAAGATTAATACAGTAATTAAAGAGGATGATTATGAAATAATCGCTCAGGTCATCAATGAAAAGATGGAAGACATGATGATCGAGAAGGAGAAGAAAGAAAAGGTGCTTCATGAAACCTTGAAGGAGAACATTAATAAGTTGGAGGCGATTACAGAGAAATTTGAATAGGTACAACAGAGATTGCTAGCACAGAAAGACTCAGACTCCGAGGTTAAGTCGGGAGGAGTCCGCAGAAACAAACACCACAGTTGACTCTGGTAGCACCGATGAGGTCCCGCATTGTCCATTTACAAACATTAACAGTAAGGTTGCCACTACTTGATGAAATAATGTTGGATACAAAGGACATAGAGCATGTGGAACTCGATCTTGTGAAGATCCCATTTCCAGGCCTACATTACTTGCAGTTACAAGTTTTTGAAGAGATGCATGACAGAACCACTGATGCAATGAAAGGGAAAGCAGAACTGTAGACAAGCTACAAAGAATTGGAGGAAACTAGATCGCGAAGAGCTATGGAGCTTCAAGATGAACATGATCGTTGGAAAAGGTTAGAATCCACGATCACCGCAGTTGCGGATGAGATACCAAAATTTGAAGTACAAACGGAGCCCAAGGATACTGTTATCAAGATGGGTCAGATGGTGAACAAAATTAAGGAAGAAATAGACGATATGGAGATCACCCACGAAGCTGAGATTTCTACATTAAAGGGTCAAATTGAGCAAAAGATACTACCGACCAAGGCAGAAATAAGGGAAAAAGAGGTAAAAGCCGCAACAGAAAGCATAGCCAGGGAAGTATCTAAATGTAAACGTTTATTAGAGGCAGCTTCTAAGGAATTCACTACCCTTCAGGAAGACCTAGAGTGGCTAGAAGCAAAGAATGCTCTCAAAGCTAAGCAGACAAAATTCAGAAAGTTGGATGAGGTAGTTAAAGCGTTACCATCACGAGAGAGACTCCACAGATACAAGGAGGTAAATGTGCTGAAGAAAGAAGTACGGAATTCAAGAGAGAAAGAGGCTGTAATGGGGGATAAAACACAACCCTTCCTGGAGAAAGCAAATTCATCTCATAGGAGATCGAGGACAAACTGAAAGAGTTGCGAGATGGTCAGCAGCAGGAAGGACAAGAGATAACACTTGAAATGCTCCACATAGTAAGGAAAGTGAAAAAGGACACGAAGGAGGCAGTCAAGAAGTTCATTGTCGAATATAATGACTTCGCGCGTCAACTGGTCAACTGGAGGAGAAATAGCTAGAAGATGCCGAAGTTGCAGGTGGCTCGGGGGCGAGCCACATGTAAGTGTTAGGGGCCTATTGGGCCTAGCCCAAGGGGGTCAGTTTTTGAACACATTAAGTTTTTGGGAATTGTGAAGCTGAGCACAACATGGATGGAGACTTTTGTGAAAAGCAGTTTTTGGAGGCTGCAAAGATAAGCACAGCACAATTTTGGTATGCTGCGAAGTTGCGTGCAGCGCAGTGTCGGAAGAGCTGCGAGGTCGGTGTTGCGAGGATTACAGGGCTGTGATGTGCCACATTGATGGAGATCCAACTAAGCAGAGCATTGGATGGATGACAACAGTTATTTCGGTTAGGTTACAAAAGACCTATTTTTGGCAAAGATCATTGATAACTACCAAGCGGTGGGTAGGTGCAGATCGAGATAGACAACTGGTCACACAAATAGAGAACTACTAGTTGAACCAATTATCCAAGGCCATGAAAGAAGGAACAACTTGGTGGAAGCAAGCTGTTGGCACACATGATAGGAGAGCGGATAGCAACGTGTCTACACAGAGGATAGCCACAACTGAAGATTCGCTACCAGACATCAGCAGTCTGGTTTTGGGAAAACTGTGATAGTTTTGTAAACCTAAGGGTTTTTCCTTCATAATGGAAAGACATGACCTACGGGCATTATCTATATATAAGTCATTTTTGTATGGGAAATGGTTCCATTTTTTGTATTTGGGTATTATCGAATATCTTTAGAATCTTTGAGCAAGAAGCCATTGTAAAGGCTCTGCAGCTAAGTGCGTAGAGACCTAATTTTGAGGAAGAAGAACGTATGAAGCTGAGTGCGTAGATGAAGAACTATTGCACCCTTTTCTAAGATAATAAAACAACAGTTCTTGTGGACGTAGCTTCCCATATGGGGGAGTGAACCACGTTAAATCTTGTGCTATGCGCTTGCTGTGTATGGTTGCTATTATTTAGTTGTTTCAATTATTTACAGTATGAATGCTTGAAATTATAGTTATCTAATATGTGTTTACTTTTATCTGTATCGCCGTGGAAGGGATGGAATAAGATGTTAGGTAGCTCATACATGGATGAATGTTAATGATTAGTATCTCTAAGTATTTGGATGCATGAACCTATTGAATAATCACAGAGTACTTGTAAAAGTTGGATAGCGATATCAGAGTACGCAGTATTGCACATTTCATTTATATATATAATAAAGAAACGTCAATATGTCTAAGTATTGATTGAGATGAGTAGAGACAAAGAAGTAAGGTTGATTAGTAGTGATCAAGTATTGTAGTTGTTGCGTGGTCTAGTGACGCGCTGATCCATTAAGAGTACTGCGCGATAAGCTGTTGACAGCCTGTCGTCTTAAGCTGGAAGTAACCCCACTATGCAGTTTGTGGATATGCCAATCGTGAAAGCATCCTTGCTTGCTATGGTACTCGACGCGAAGTAGAAGACTTCATGCAATCATTGACTATAGTGCGCAGCCTGTCACTGCACTACATGTTGATCAGTTTAAACACTCGCATCACAAGGTTGTGGAAACTTGCTTCTGCAACCACCCCCTCAACTTCGCCTCGGGTGAGACCTCAGGCTACTTGCAATCTGTTTCTTAAAGGGCCAGTGAATAGGGGTTTTGTTGGTATCTTGTACTGCGAAGTACCTAGGTCTACATTGGAAAACCTCTAGATCAGAATATACACCAACATGAGGGGGATTGCAAATGATAAAGTTCTTGTGGATTTTTGAGGGCTCTTTGTGAATCATTCTTGTAACGTGTTTCGAGGGATATGACAAGTGTCTATTTATGGAGTAAATTCCCAAATTCAAAAATGATACTCCAAGGGGGGTATTCTCAAGTTGGGTCATATGCCTTAGACTTTTGGGGGATGGGTCCCAATTGATAACGGGGATGGAAATAGTGTGCACACCCATGGGGGAACATGTTATTCACAGTAATGATGTTGATGGCACATCAAGGTCATGAATGAGGACCCTACAGTTATTAGTGAGAATACTAGGATATGCATTATAAACGGACGGCGAATAGATTATATATGCTAGTTTCATAATGATACCTTTGGTAGGGTGCGTGCCCCTTATTGCTAGATATTTGTAGTTTTATTCGTGTAATGGAAAAGCAATATGCTTCATATTGGCCTCATCACGGTCCTCCACATGCAGTGCACATACCCAAGTGTAGTAAAAGACATAACCAATGTATTTTAAATGAAGAAAGGTTATAAACAAAATTGTGTGTACATGTGGGGTACTTGGATAGGAAAATAGTTTCCTCATTGCATTGGTTGAAATATAGATTGGTTGGTTCCATGTCAAAGAGCTTGAAGCATCAATCGTCGTGGTGTGAACGGTTTTGGAAATAGAATTACGATTTGTCCGTGGCATTAGTTTGAAGTTTGGGTCAAATGAGTAGAAAATAGGACTGCGGCCCACTTTTCAAAATCATTTTTACTTTGTGCCATTGACCTCCAAGAGTTTATTTTGAGCGATTCTAGGAGATTTAGTGCACCATTCGTTGAGCCATGATTTGGGCCGACCTTAAGGATGATGAAGTATAATTGAGACTTCACCTATTAGCTGAGTGTGGGCCATCTTGGAAGTAGATCATGCAGTGAGTCCTAGTTGTGTGCCATGTGACATGGGAGGTGTAGGGAAGAGGGGACCCTCCTCCATGAGAGAGCCTGCTATAGGGACTAGAGCCGATGCGAAGGGAGGTTGTTCGTCCGCTGGCTATTTTGGGACCCCGAGATCCTCCAGCTGACAGGGAAGCTTGATTCTTTTTATATAGGGATGATGAGCCCCATTTTTGTATGTATACATTTTTTATGAGCCTATGGGTGGCAGGTTTTTTATGTATCCCCCATAAGGATTCTATGCGTATGCCCCAGGAGGGCCATATTTTGTAGATGACATGCATTTTTTTATGATATATATATATATATATATACCATTTTGGTGACACATGATGTATGCATCTATGTATGTATGTGATGTATGTGTATTTGTATCTATGTTTCCTATGTGTTGATATGATGCATATGTAGTATTCGATATTAGCATATTTGTTTTGGGTATGCATTATCAACTTTAGAACTTATGATGGTGAGATACATGTATGTGTAGTCGTAAGTGAAACACATAAGTGTATTTATGTATGATTGATATGGATGGTTATGCAGCTGGGTTATGTACCAGGTGGCAATTTGTTGGTACCTGTATCCAATAGCCATTCCTCATTAATTTGAAAAGGAATGAGCCCCTAGTATTCTGGTCTATTACTTCTATACATCATGAAAGGGACACCATGGTAATGTTTCATGGTTTCATGTTTTTATAGTTTTTTAAATTTTCCATATTTTATCATGTTTATATCTACTTTTCGATTCATGTTAATCGTTTACTTTCTTTCCCTTGAAAAATGGCACATGCAATCAAAATTCCAATGAATGCATTTTCATTTACGACTATTATTCATATATTAACTCCATAACTGAAAGCATGAAGTTCAGAAAATGAATAGCATCTCCGTTTCTTGATCATTACTCATTCTACATTTTTATTATGGAATTCTACAGCTTTCTTTCAGGAGCTATGTTCATTCAATGATCAAAGTATATTATAGTATCATGGCGAGATTCTCGTGCATAAGATTTCTTTTAATAAATCATATCCCATGAGTAAATTATTACATATTTAAACTCCTAAATTTTACATGTCTTATGAGCATTTAAACTATTTTATTGATGAATGTCAATATTGTTAAAGTCATCAGATAACAACATATGCATCAGATCCCTTTAAAATATCAAAGTTACAAGGAAAATCTATAACTTAGGCCAAAAATCGACTCATATTTAATAATACCTTAGCATCTTTTGTTTAACATTATTTAATATTTTTTAAAGAAAACTATTTACATCCTATTGTTCTCATGTTGCCGAGGGTTTGATCGTAGCTTACCAATTCAATAATTGATGTTATTGATATCATAAACATGGTTTAAATTTGAGCCTTGATATTTAATTTATTTACGATTAGTGCATTCTAATGATCAGGTTTGGTTTGTTGATAAGCCCTTTGATGTAGCCATTGATTGAATAAATTGCCATTTTCATATAATGACACAATCTGGTCTGGTCATTTTGACTTGGACAAGTCAATTCGAAACCCATGTTATGACCACGTATTACCTGGTTGAGCTAGATAAAAATGACGGTTTTAACTGCTCTACTCTATTGGTGGACAAGTGTTATCCAATGGAGATGATTAATATTTTCTCTCCTCGCCACCTCAACCACACTCTCACGTTAATAAGTCGACGTGGTTAGCTCATTAATGTCTGGTCCATATGAAGACATGGCATATTAAAAAATCATTGTTTCCATTTGACACATATCTCTCCAGTACTACTTAGTTAAAGCATGAAATGTATGAGCTATCGAGCCATTAATATGTCTAGAATTTTTAGTCATCAGTTGCCTCAGGGGTAGTAGGAACCAAGGGCGGTGATTGTTGGTCACCCTATATGCTAATTAATTACAACTAACACACAGTATGCTCAATATAAATTGTCAACCTAGGGAAGTCTTTTATTTCAAAGGCAATAAGCACAATCTATGCATAAACATTTCCAGTAGTTGATTGAATAAATGAAGATGATAATCCTACCTACCTGCTCATCCAAACTCATTCCATAAAGAAAACTAATCTAACTCATACATCTAGGAATTCAAGGTGCAACTACCTTCCTACATAAATCAACCTAGTAGTTATCGATCTAAGAATGAAAATTAACTAAATTACTTTTGCAAGAAGTTAAATCCTATAATTATCAAACTACAATATTCAATCTTTACCAAAATGATCCATCCAGTAGCTACTGTTACTTAATCCTAATTTGCCTAATCTATGAATTTGATAAAGATACAACAACAACCAGAATTAAGAAATAAGCTTGAACTATAAATTGATAACCATTGAAAATCCTAGGAAGCATAAATGACTGAAAGGAATTGGAAGATGGGCTTGGTTGCAATAGCTATTGAGCACACATGCATAATCAAAACTAACCTACATAGTTGACTGTCACACCACACTATTGCAGCTATTCAGGATGCAAGTAATAAGCTACCAAGAAAAGAATGCAATCATAAACTCTCTGTTGTAGCTAACAGGAATCACGCATAATGCAATTCCACAACACGCAACAAGAAATAAATCTAACTACCTACTTAACTCGACAATCTTTGTGAGAAGGCGGGCCCTGGCCTTCTAACAGAGACGTCGTGAACTACCACAAATTAAGACATAGAAATATGAGTAACTCTGCTCTTCATTAAAAGATGGTAATCCACAATATAAGTCTCTGTTACAACCCATACAAAATAATAATTAACCAACCCTAGATTCCAAGAGCCTTCCCATATTTATACATGGAGAATACAGTTCATGATCCACTAAAATCATGCAGCAATGAAGATCTCTGATCCTCATGCTGCAGAGTTACATCTAAACTATTACAACGGTATTGAATGAGGCTCTTAATCATGAAGGATGATGTTACTCTGGCAATCAATGGATCAACGGATTAGCAAATTGGAAGGTGCCTTGTCTATTGCAGCTATGCTCTGTTTCAGCGACCTGCTACAGCTTCTTGTGGAGAGATGCATTGTCCCTTGAAATATGATGAATCAAATCAGAAGAGTAACAACTGGCACCACATATGATTCTTTCCAAGGCATTATGGCTAATACACTCGTTCTTTGATCTTAACTTAATGAAATCAACACAAGTTAGCATAAATCGAAGGCTAGAATTCATAACCATAACAATCTTAGGCATTTAATTAAATGAAACGATAATGAATTATACCTTGTCAGGATTGCTAATTGATTTGGAAAAATCCATGTATATGGTTTATGAAAGTAAGGTGTAATAGGGAAAAATGATGAAATAAGTATGGTCAAAAAGGGGCATTTCTAGGGCCCAACAGTGATGTCCATCTATTTCACATATACTCTATAAATTTCTCAGGAGGGTTTTGCTCCAACTAAGAGTGGCTGATAATCTCAAATTCGTGCCTTTCATTATGGTTCCATCCATTGCAATCTGTTGCATCATGGTTCTGTTTTTTATGATCGAACCCAATAATCCCACCACTGTCGAGTTAGACCCCCAAATTTGTAAGGGTTTTGAGAAAGTGGGATGGATTCCCTTTGTTATGACATTTGATGGACACATCTGGGAGGTCACAATTGCTTTTGCAAAATTGTTTTATGGTAGCAGGGTTGTTCTTGGGGATATCGAATTACAGGTTGATGAGGAAATTATTTTGACCGCTAAGTTGGTCTATCCATAATCGATGAAAATTGTGTCAAGCATACACCCCTTAAAGAAATCCCATGGAGTAAATTTCCACTGAAGCTAGTGGACCCCAATGAATACGCGAAAGGTATGACTGTAAAGTTATTTAAGCCAAAATGGAGAAACATGCTTAGGCCAATTTTCTTTTTCATCACTTGTGAAGCCTGATATAGCACAATATTAAGGTATTGTGTCATACTTTTCATTGCTACATTAGGATTTAAAATTAACTTGCCTCATTTTTTACTGTTGAGCTATAAATACATGGCTTTGCAATATTGCCAGACCTTTAAGGATTCTGACTAGGTTTTGTGCCACGTTGGTCTTATCGAAATTATATTTGAGTTCCATATGGCTTTGCTGGGTCAGGCATGGGAGTCATTTTTGGAGAGGAACTAGTTTGATGGCCTAGAACCAGAGCAGACTAGGATGTTTCAAATATAGAATGTGATATTTTCTCCCATTCTAAGGAATTTTTAGGTTCCTTAACCCCTCATTCCAACTCTCATAACACAAATTTTGACCTCCCTGAATTAGGTTCACCTTTTCTTAATCAATTGACATCTTTTGATTAGAGCTGTCAAAACCATGTGCAAGAGAAATTCCAGTCACAAGAAAGGGGAAAATTTGACCATATAGTTGAGCAATCTTTGTGGCAAGACCAACTAGATGAGGTCAATGTTTTTTAAATGAAACCCTCGATGCACAATATCCCTGTCCATCCATCTCATAAAATTCATCCAATCGCAGCCTCTGTTACTCAAATTGACACTCAATTGAAATCTTTTCATAGTCAGAAAGGGGGAAGCAAGATAAATGTTTATACATATCACGGTATTGTCTCGATTTCTAATGTTCAACTATTATCACAATCCATATTGGTCTCCCTGAATTCAACCTATTTGCATGCGGATTCCCTTGACAATATTTTGAACTCTATGCTAGAAAAAATGGGGTTTACTCATTTGCTTCAGGATGTCAATTATCTCAAGGACTTAGTTAACATTGAAGTTCATTTTGTTTTCTAGCCACAATTGGAGATTGGTCAGATACAAAATACAGAGGAAGTAAAATAGGGTCATGATCAAGTGGTTGTTTCTAAAGTTGAATATTTTTGTAAGGAAACTCAAACTGATCATACTCCCCATTCTTAGCCATTAAATAACACTGCAGGGTCATCTAGCAAGAAGAATGGATCTTGTAAATCATCCAATAATCTTGTCCACAATGTTGTTGCCAAAAGACAAGCTCAATTGTTGTCAAGAAATAAAGGTACAGGAATTATTCTCAAAATCGACAATCTACTCAATGAGATCCTATTTTAGTTATTCAGATAATAGACCACGATGAGCTTCAACCTAATCCAACTGCACAAGAAACTGCTCGGAAAAACCCATCATCAATAGGAAATATAGAGCAAGGTAAACATGAAAAGGTTAAGGATGAAATTGATTTAACATAGATAATGATGGAATAGGGGAAGAAAAAGATCCCTTGAACAAATTCAAACATTGATCCTTCTTCAGTTTCACATATCGATAGTTCTCTTCGAAACTTCTGGAGAGAAACGACCATGTATACATGGAAGTTTAGATCCACAATTATATTGTGATGAAAATTTCAAAAACTTAGTCAATTATTATCAGGCCAAGGTTTATTCCATGGGTGAACAGGTGAATTATCTCCAAGATAACGTTTCTGAGCTGAAAATGCAGAAAAGGATGTTAAATGAAGAACACCAAAATGAAATTAGTGAGCTAAAAAAGAGATTGGAGAACTGTGGTGCTGGAACTGTGATCAATACCTCGGGCGTGAATATTTTTTTTAATCCAGGCACTAATGAAAGTGTGAACCAAAAATAGTTTGTATCCTTACATTGGTTTGTAGTTGAATTGTGATGTCATGATCAAACTTTGAATAAATAGGTAATTTGTGATGTTTTTTCATGTAATAATATCTCTAGTCTTCTAAGTTATTTTATTTAATAAGAAGTAGCTGCAGAATCATAGATTTTGCAACCACTTCATTTTATTTATTATGTTTTATTTTGTTTTCTTATTTCTCATTTTGCTCATATTTCAAGAAAATGGTCGAGCCACAATCTTTTAAAATTAACTCGAGAACATCTGGATCAATGCCATGGAGAAGCATGTGGTGACATGTAAGCTCTTTAGATTGGCAAGTAGATATTTTGGAGTTGATTGTTATGGTTTATCATATCGAAGAACTAATTGTACTTGAACTGGTATATTAATTTAGTATGATACCATAAAACATTTCCCTAAATTAAGAATGTTAGATCCTTATTTTTGGGAAACTCAGTTGTTTTGCACTAAGGCTCGATCATCATTGATTTGTATATATATCCTGAAACAACATGAACAAGGGGGTTCCTTTTGCTGGAAAATAGTGTGTGTGTCTAACTAAGACTTAATGACTCTATTTTATTTCCATGACTAATATATAGTTTGAAGTCTTTTTTCTTATATGATTATACATGTTTAGTTTATTATCCATGTCATTATGTCAGGATTCATGATCCTTTGATTATACAACTGTTTCATTTTTTTATTATTGTTGTTAATCAATAGCTAATTTTCTTTTATAAAACCATGTTTTAAAGTGTTCTTTGTACTACATCTATATATTCCATATTGACTTGATTCGGTTTCGGTATTTGTTTTATGATCTACATTAAATCATTAAGTATATGGTTGTGATCTGTTAGTGACTATTATAGGATGATTTATTCACGATCATGTATTTGATGGTGATGAAATGTTCAATTAACATGATAGATCAATTGATCTCTTTATAAACTCAATTTCGAATTAATTAAATTTGACGTTGGCCAATAACTATTTTGTTTTTGTTATTTGTTCAAATATTTGAATTGTCTACATGAGAATGATAACTGTTTTTTTTTTCATTTTATATTAGAATCGATTGATTCCAGTTTCTTAATATTATATATCTGGATCAATATTAGGTGAGTGTAAGTATTTAGAATTGGTTCTTCTTTCAGATGTAAATATAATAAGGGGTTTTAATTCGAACCAATTTCGATTGAATTAATACACTAAAAAGATCTAAGGTAGTATATGTGTATTAGATATTTTATCATTATTAAACCTGAAGTATAAGTATGTGTGTTTTTGGGGTAAATGGTTTTGATTTTTAGAATTTAAATATTGTTTAATATTTTGGCTTGTTTATCACAGTCAATATAGCATAGTTTTGTTTGAAAATAATTTTGCAAAGCATACATATAGGTATTTGGGATCCCTATCCTTAATTGTATATTTGTATAAAATTTAGAGTCAATTATCTCTTGTATATATATATACATAGATAGCATTTGAAGGTTTTTGTTTCTTTAGTTTAGTTATTAACTTAGCAATAAGCTTGGTTAATGGAGCTGTAAATCCGTGAGGATTGATAATTTCAATGACTTGGGGTAATTAGACACCTCTGGATCAGCTCAATTCCTCCTTGTTGATGCACATGCACATCTTCCATGTCAACACAATTCAATACCTCATTGGCGATGGAGTTAGAAACCACATTGGCATTTCTCGATATATGTGTGAAATCTATGGTTTCAAACTGCTTGATGAGAAGGTGCACGTGCATAAAATTTCGGAAGAGGAGAGAGTTGCATAGACATAATACATTATTCAACTATGATACAACAAGTTTTGAGTCAATGGGGACTTGTAGATGGTGAATTCCTAGGTGTAGGGCATCTCTTAATAGACATATTACGTCATCGTATCTAGCTTGGTTATTTGTTAGTTCCCCCAAGAACACTCTGCTAGTGTGGTGAAGTGTGTGGGAGGGGGAATCTGTAACCCAAGCAACAGATGTTAGGTGTTTGGACCATAAAATGGCACCATCTACATATCCTATGTAGATGTCCGTATGGGGGTCATATGCATTTGAAAAAGAGAGGTAGTTTACGTTATACTTCAAGATAGTTGAAACAAAAGTAAGAATTTTATTTTTGAAAAAAAATAATAATATCAATGATGGGTATTGGATTTCTTGTCTATGTTGAGGGGGTAAAAAAACCATTTTTGATTTGTTATTTTTTTGGGAATGATTGCAGGTGATTTGTGTCTTCATCAAAATATGAGGAATCACTACAAGTGAGGACACTGCCTAAAGGAGATGCAACATCAATGGTATCTGGTGAGGTCGGTATTACTTCCTTGGTTGGTAACCTTTGCGGGTTTATACGGAGGGGTCATAATTGACCTTCCATTCTCATTAGTTCAAGATAATTTTGTCGATCGATATGCTAGATGGGGCATTGAAAGGAATAATGGGTGGTCTCTCCACAAGATCGGAAAGGTCTTGGTATGCATGGGCGGAAGCGTTGTTGGTCTTCTTGAGTGTTGATTTGCTCCATTATGTATGTGATGATGTGATGAGGGAGAATATGGGTGGAGTTCCCACGTGACGAGCATTCATTGTGTGATTGCATTGTTGTAATTTTAGACGAGTCTTGAGACGTTATTGGCTATACCATGTTTTTTGTAGCTCGAGATACTTCTATGGGAGGTGTGACTTGTGGTGTTGCTAATGTGGTGATCACATTAATGGATGCTAATTCCCAGTTTAAGAAGGGGTGTTTCACAAGTGTTTCTTGAGTGAGACGGACTGTTGCGAAAGCCTCTCGATATCGAGGGAGTTAGGGGTAATGGTGCGTATAGTGCCCATGATGAGCACATATGGGACATGCGTGATTCTTACACAATGTTTTTGACTTAGATGTGGAAGAGGGAGGTGTGCCACCTTTCACCATTGGTGGAGCGTGGGTGATGCTAACGAGAGTGTTAAGAAGAATCCTTAGCTTTGGTATAGTAGGACATAGATTTTATGCATATCCTTCCTTTCGACAAAGAGAAAATAGACGTGTGACCCTTTAATTGGGAGTATTGATCGTTGATAGGGATTTTAACTCCTGATGGTTGATGCCCCATGCTTTAGGTTTCGTAGTTTCTATCGGGTGAGGTAATAGGGGACTTTTCAATATGTGTTGTTTGGTGCCCCCATTGGCAGTCTTAGCAACGACCGATTGTGGAGTAGTTACATATGTCAGAGTTTGGGCTATTGTAATAGCACGTGTTACTAGACTTGCTGTTGTACTAGCCAAAACAAGGACAAAATCATAATGGGCAACTAGTTTAGAATCCATATACGGGAAGCTTTGTGTAAGGTACCAAACCGAGATCCCCAAAGTTAGCCTAGGTATATAGTTAACTAGGCCATAAATGGTGTCACTTGTATACACGTGGTTGGATATAAGAATGGTATTTGAAATATTGTTGGGACTCATGGACTCAATGCTTGTTTGATTCCATGGCTCAATGGTGGTGCTAATGATCGCATTGAGGTGGAGGCGACTCCATTTTAAGTGGTGAAAATTGTGCACATTAGGCCATCGATTGATGTAGGGATATTTGGTGGTGGTCCGGAATATACTCCTAAAAAATTGGATCCTTTTACATACTAATGAAAATGTCAACATATGCCTGATCATCACCCAATACAGTCAGTAGGCCATTGTCAAGGTTACTCGTGGTGTTGGGCTCGTAATAGTTAAGTTGGTCAAGAGTAACTACCTTCCCATTTAAGGGAAACACCATGATTCAGAATACTGAGGAGGTAACCAACTTCATGGCATACATGTAAATACACTGTAATAGGATGTTGTAGTCGAGTTGAGCATCGACTACTTCGATATCGATCATAACCATCTTTCCCCCATCTCTATGGGGATATTTAAGTACAATCCTCTTGGTTGGGATGGTCTCCCATCATATGCATGAAGATCAATAAACTAGGGGACTAGCTCAGTAGATCCTAATCATTCCTAGACTTTTGCAGACATGGCATAAGTGGATGCACCTTCGTCGATGATACATCAGTGAATCATGACGTTCTTTAATATTACTGGTACTTGAAATGCGACAATCGATGGTAGTAGCAGATCTCATTTGTTGAGATCAAAGTTCATCATGTGCGATTTGGATGGATATACCATGATGACATAATTGAGTAATGCCTTTCATTGTGTTGGGAAATATTGTAACACTTCTGACGTAGACATGGTCACCATTGATTAAGCCAAGTCATCTACAATACTGTAATTGTGGGAATCTTTCATGTGAGGGTCATTAGGGGTACACTGAAGTGAAATTTTTGGAATCTGTGGGATTTGTTTGGTTCACGGTTGAGGAATCTGTAGAACCCCCCCCGAGGGAATAGAAATGTCTCCCACTTGGGGGGTGGAAGGACCATCATAACCTTTGGCTTGTGTTTGGAGGTTGACATGTAACATATAGATATTTTTGAAAGAACCACCGCAGGGTGGGATAGGATCTTGTTCTTGTGTAACTACCCATTGATTGGAAAATGGTTGTTGTAAGAATGTTGTTTGGCGTTGGGGAGGATTCGTTTCCTTAGGAGGGTTATTCACCATCATCTTTTCAGGTTCCACTAACTATTGGCAGTTAGGGATAAGAGGACAATCATACGTGTAGTGATAAATTGCCTCAAATGGAGCATCAAAAATTGGTTCTCATGGGGGTATTATTCCCTTGTTTGGGGGGATTGTTAGTCCCTATATTTGGATCACCCGTATTTTGGTTTTGCTGGGAAGGGGGTTTCCGCCTTTCCCTGGATGTTGAATCTGTTTTGTTTTACCTTTCTTCTTTCCCCGAATCTATGGATTATGGGGATTTACAGTGTTCAATTGGTCAAACTATTGGCCTTGTTGAACGTAAAAATGTTGAACTAAGTTAACCCCAATGTGGGGGGCAGGTTGCTGACCAGTTTTCAATGGGAAATGATAATATGGGTTAGACCTCGGTGGTGGGATAAATTTTGTTTGTGCTCCATAAGAGGTGGGTGTAGGAGCGACTTGTGCCATTGGCAATGTAGGAACTGCCATTGCTTAGATAACATTTGTGTACATAGGACTATATGATCTATACTATAATTGACCAACTGATGGTGTTGGTATCGGTGCAGTGGGTACCGATGCAGGTGGCATGGATGGGTAATATGGAACCATGTTAAATTGAACTGATGTGGTTGTAGGAACCTTGCCTAAATGGGAAATGGACCCAATAATCCCATCTATCTAATGTGACGAGGTCGAAGGTATATAATCCACCGACCGATGACGTGAGGAATCAGGGAGAATTTTGCAAAGGTATCCAAATTGTGCATTTATGAGGTCAAAATGTTGTTGAATAACCTCTTCCTCGCTTTGTTGAATGGAGTTGGAGACATCTTTAGCTACGGTGGGTTGGATATATTTTATGAACCAATCCAACATAAAAGGAGCTTATATTTCGATCTTACATAGTTTGCATCGTCTACGCCACTCATGGATGTGGTCCAAGATGTGGGTGGAAGTATTTTGAAGAAAATCAGTGATAATTTCGAGGCCTAGATCATGTCATATTGGTAGTTGAAAGTACATAAGAAATTTGATGGCCAATGTCACAAATGTGAAATGGGTGCAACTTTTTAGGTGTACATACCACTTTGCTTATGCTGCAGTGAGAGTACACTGGAAGAGGCAAAGCCTCACTGGGTCATCCACTATGTTGTTAGATGAACACGATAAGTGGAAAGACATAATGTGGTTGGTGGGATCGTCTCCATGTTTTCCTTCAAATTTGGGAATGCCGGAAGGAATCTTGTTGGGCATAGTCACCCATGTTGCATCATGAGAAATGGGATCATTAGTTAGTTTTTCCAAATCTCGTAGAATTAAACTCGCCATAAATGGTAAGGTAGGGATGAATAGTCTTTCCATTCTATTTGGGATGTGCTTTCCATGAGTGGGAGACACAAGTCATGTTTTAAACAACGGTTGACCTCCTACGAGAGAGGATGGGTCAAAGGGATCCCATGGATCTTTGTGGAGAGAATCCAGTGGGGTACTAATTCCTATGGGGGAAGAAGTGGTGTAATTAATAGATTCTCTGAGGGGATAAAATGTACCTAGCAAGGATTGGCCTTGAATAAATGATCTTATCAATGCTATGTGAGAACAACCAAGACTTTAATTCCCGCTATGTGTATGTAGTTGTTAGTTTTTCATAAACTTCAATCTGATCTAGGATCTTAACTCACAGAATAACATGTACAGCATATCTACAGCATATCAATCATGGACAGAATAATGCAAGCACACAAGAGACACAAAGTTTCACCGGGGAAAATCAAGAAGGTGAAAAACCCTGCAACTTCCTCAAAGATAGATAGAGCAATGATACAACCAAAGTACAAGAGATAGTCTTCTCCTAGCAGATGATCCTCCTCTTCACAAGTGCGCCACTTTCTGAGAGAGATAGAAGTGAGTAATGAGCGATCAAATAGAGATCTCCCGATCTCTATTTATACTTGTCCTATCTTTCCGAATAAACTAATGGGGCCAACTTGTCTAGCTTAGCCTAATAACCCATGGTTAACTTAATCTGGGCCGACCCCACACTTGGTGGTCTAATAACCCATTTACCCACATGACTCATATAGGGCCGACCCCATCAAGGTGGTCTAATAACCCTTCAAGTATAAGTTACGACACTTATAATATAAATGATGACACTTACGTATAGAGGAATAATAACATCTCTATAGGAATACAATACACATGGGTAAAATACATTTCGAAGTTACATATACATCAACACTCCCTCTTAACTAGGAAGGTATTTATCGACATAGATCTGCTAGCACAATTCTTCTTCTTTGGATCATCATCAACGAATCATCGTCCTTGAATCATCGTCATCGTCACTATTGTTGCTATCTCAATCAATCTCTGAATCTACTCATCATAGGAAGTTCTATAGAGCCAGTCCTTTTTCATACTAGATGTAGGGCCACCACCTACAGGTCTTCATCATCAGTATCCATTATGTGGAATCCTCAGGACTTATTACATGCATCACAAAACCTCGAAAGAGCATCCCAGGATGTTACGAGCACACATCTCTACCTGTTGGATCTCCCAGGGTTGTATTATATGTGACCCCACCACAAAGCCTCGAAAGAGCATCCCAGGCTATTATGGGTACACAACTCCGACCTATAGGATCTCCCAGGGCTGCATTATATGTGGTCACCAAAAAACCTTCAAAGAGCATCCCAGGCTATTACAGGCACATAGCTCCGACCTATAGGATCTCCCAGGGTTGTATTATATGTGGTCATGGAAAAACCTTGAAAGAGCATCCCAGGCTGTTACGAGTACACAACTCTGACCTATAGGATCTCCCAGGGCTGGATTATATGCCATAGGACAAAACCTCGAAAGAGCATCCCATGACTGATTACGAGCACACGGCTCAACTTATCGGATCTCCCAGGGCTGGATTATATGTCCTCCAAAGAAAAACCTCGAAAGAGCGTTTGCCAGATGTTAAATTTTCAGAATTTACTTCAATCTGATCTAGGATCTTAACTAAGAGAACAACATGTACAACAAATCTACAACATATCAATCGTGGACACAATAATACAAGCACACAAGATACACCGAGTTTACTTGGGGAAAACCATAAAGGTGAAAAACCCCAATAACTTCCTCGGAGATAGATAGAGCAATGATACAACCCAAGCATACAAGAGATAGTCTTCTCCTAGCAGCAGAGCCTCCTCCTCATCAGTGCACCACTTTTTGAATGAGAGAAGTGTGTGAGAGAATAGAATGTGTAAAATGAGAGAGACACACTCTCTATTTATACACTAACTTGACTTGACCTTTACTCAACTAGGTAGGCCTCAACTTAACCACTTAACATAATGCTGACTGGGCCGACACCTAATAGGGTGGTCTAATAACCCTTTGACCCACATGGCTAACCCCCAATAGGGTGGTCTAATAACCCTTCGACCCACATGACTTATACAGGGCCAACCCCAACAAGGTGGTCTAATAACCCATCAAGTATCAGTTACGACACTTACAATATAAATGATGACACTTCCATATAGAGGAATAATAACATCTCTATAGGAATACAAACACTTCCGTATAGAGGAATAATAGCATCTCTATAGGAATACAACATACATATATGTGAAATACATTCTGAAGTTACATATACATCAACACTCCCTCTTAACTAGGAAGGTATTTCTCGACACAGGTCTTCTAGCACAATTCTTCTTCTCTGGATCATCGTCACTGGATAATCGTCATCAAGTCATTGTCATCATCACTGCTGCTGCTATCTCAATCAATCTATGAATCTACTCATCATAGGAAGTTCTACAGAGCCAGTCCTTTTTCATACTAGATGTAGGCCCACCACCTGCAGGTCTTCATCATCATGGGACACACTGTGGAATCCTTAGGACTTATTATGTGCATCACAAAACCTGGCTGCAGCATCCTAGGCTATTATGAGCACACAGCTTTACCTGTCGGACCTCCCAGGAGCACATTACATCTGACCCATCACAAAACCTGGCTGAAGCATCCCAAGCTGTTATGAGCACACAGCTCTACCTGCCGAATCTCCCAGGAGCACATTACATGTGATCTCACCACAAAACCTGGCTAAAGCATCCCAGGCTGTTACAAGCACACAACTCTACCTTTCGGATCTCCCAAGAGAAAATTACACGTGGTCCACCACAAAACCTTGTTGAAGCATCTGAGGCCTTTTTCATCCTGTCTAGATCTCCCAGGTGCAAATTACATGTGGTCATGGCAAAACTTGGCTGAAGCATCTGAGGCCTTTTTCATCCTGTCCAGATTTCCCAGGAGCAAATTACATGCCATAGGGAAAAACCTTGCAAGAGCATCTCAGGATGTTACGGGTACACAACTCCGACCTGAAGATCTCCCAGGGCAAAAATTACATGTCCTCCTAGAGCAATGTCTTGAAAGAGCATCCCAGGCTTTTACGGGTACACAACTCCGACCTATATGATCTCCTAGACATGCTCATCTACACAACCTGATCCTCGGCCACAAAGTATCATCATGATACTCACCATACATCATCCTGATCATCATCACTGCATCGTCCTGATGCATGTCATATGGAGAAGCTCATCATCCACGATCATCCTGATCATACAATGCATCCACTTGATGCATACTAAGTATCTACCTGATACATATCATCATATATAATGTATCTACCTGATACATACATAGATACATGATCGACACAATGTATCCATCAACATACATGATCTACCTGATCATACCTGATACATATACAGATACATGGTCCAAGCATCCAACATGATGTGTACATACATAAATGTAAATGATCCAACTGATTATATAGAGCAGAAACTAGAACATGATCCCGATGCTCATCATCCAGTGCTTACATCCACAGCCATGTGAAGGATCCTCCTTCCAACATGCTTGGAATGGCTTCAGCAAATGTCTTCGTCACTTCTTCCTCGAAGTGTCGTCAATCTGAAGAACAACAAGCCTCTCTCTGAAGTACTCAAACTTCACTCTGGCTAGTGGCTTCATCGGCACATCTATAATCTGCTCATCCTTCGCAACATACAAGAGCTTCACTACTCCTCTCTGCACCATATCCCTGATATGGTGGCATTTGATCTCTATGTGTTTTAACCTGTCGTGGAACACCGGGTTCTCAGACATCTTCACACAACTCTGGTTGTCACAAAAGATACCAATAGTCTCCAGCGGGAGATCAAATAACTTTGACAGTAGCTTTCAAAGCTATACTGCCTCACAACTAGCTGAACAAGATGCAACATACTCCGCCTTAGTTGTACTCAGTGCTACACAGGATTGCTTCATGCTAAACCAAGAGATCACACATGATCCCATACTGAAGCAACACCCAGATGTGCTCTTCCTATCTGCAGCACTGTCTGCCCAATCTGAATCAACATAAACCTGCAGGTTAAACTTTTGATTCACTTCAAACCTGAGCCCATAATCAACTGTACCCTTCAGGTACCTCAGAATATGCTTTACAGCAACCAAGTGAACACTCCTCGGATCCGTCAAGAATTGGCTCAATGTGTTCACCACAAAGAAAATATCTGGTCTCGTGTTCGTCAGGTACATCAAAAACCCAATCATCTGACGATACATAGAGACATCAAACGACTCAGATGAAGCATCACACAGAAGCTTCAGGTTCGATTCCATGGGTGTGGCCATGGCCTTGAGTCCATCATCCCGAACCTCTTTAGGATCTCTATTGCATACTTCCCTTGTCCAAGGAAGATTCCATCTGCACTCTGCTACACCTCCATGCCAAAAACAAATAGTGCATCATCCCCAAGTTCTTCATCTCGAACATGGCAGCAAGATTCCGCTACGTGTTGGCAATCAATCTATCTTCACCTGTAATAAACAGGTCATCCACATACAAAAGTAGTATCACTGGATTGCCTTGCTCAACCTTGTAGTAAAGGTTGGAATCCGCTTTAATCTTGGTAAAGCCCAAACTGGATAGAAATTTGTCTATCCTACCATACCAAGTTCTGCACATATATGACTCCCTGTCATGTGTCAGAACCAAGTGGCTGCTCCACATACACTTCTTCTTCAACTACACCATTCAAGAAAGCTGTCTTGAAATCCATCTGGTGTATCTTCCACTTCATCGCTGCAGCCAGAGCAAGTACCGATCTAATGGAAGTGTATCTGGCTACAAGAGAAAAAGTCTCTATGCTACCACCTGCAGCATGCTTGATCTTGTAGATCCTCTTGGAAGTCACTACAGAGTACCCTTTGGGACTGCATCCCAAACATCTTCATGATCGACTGATACTCCTCGATCATGGCATTCCTCCCTGATCCTGGGAACTTCAATATCTTCAATATTTTCAATAGATAACTTTGTTGCTGAACAAATGTTGTAGTCCTTCTTTTGTAGGTGATGGTATACGATCTTTCCTACACAACAAGTTAAATTGCATGATTAGAAAACATCTCATAGTTTTCAGAACAAATTCTTACACATAAAGAAATATGTCATACAGTCATGCAATTATCTTAGCCAATGCTTCAATACAACATTTATCCATATTCTATAACTTTCTAGATGCCTTCCAATCTCTACCAGAACATTTTTAAGAGTGTGCACAACTCCTAACATGTCAGCAAAGAGGTTTCATTCTAGATAAGTAGCAATGGAATGTTGTATAGTGCCATAGGTGACTTACCCATGTATACTAGTAGTATACTGTTCATCAATGCAACTATTATAATATGCATAATACATAACCTAATTCTAGGAACATAAGCATATACATCATTAAATAACATTATGTAAGAAATGACAATTCAAATACATATCTTTGTTTGGTTGTTGGGTGGACTCCCTCTGAATCTTTGCAACTCCATTCTGATGTGGATTGTGAGAAGTGGTCAACTCCCTCTGAATATCTACATCCTTGCAGAAACTACTGAAGTGTGCTCCTTTGCTTTCTTCCAGGAACAACTGGAGTGCGCTCCCTCTTAATCTTTGCTTCCTAGATAACCTATTCTTGAACTTATATCCATCCTTAATCACTATGCATGCTTATTAGTATCATCATTGTGTTATCCTTGAGGTCTCATACATAATCACACATTTATTAGTATAATCTTAATACTATCAAAACACAATAATCTTAGACATGTATAGTCATGATCATTCACAGATAATAAACATTAGTATTCAAGGTTTCAGGGAAGTCTTCTTTTACTCATGCATATTCTTATTTGATCATAGGACTCTTCTGATTAGTTAAATCATCAATGCATAAACCCGTGACTACTCAAACCTATACCTTGATGATTCTTTTGGTTAGTCATATCATCAATTATGGTAAGAAACATAATATGCATACAACCATGACTATTCAAACCTATGACTTCATGAATAATCATTATCAACAACACAACAGTATAAGATCCTAACACAGGTAGGATTCTAGCTTGATATAGGAAAAACATACCTGGATTAGCATGCTAGCTAGTTATGTCTAACATACCCACATAATGCCTTCTGGTTCTCTTCAGTGACTTGTGCTAGTAACTTGACTGTCTCATAAGTTAACCATTGTAGAACCAAGTTATACATACCTCGTACAACACCATAATGCATTAGTACAATCATAAGTGTCAACACCCTAATCAATGAATATCTTCTATCATGCATTCATAATTTTATTAAGGTGATACGACAAGTCTATATTTAATCAAGATTGTACTAACCGTAATAATATGAAGACAAATATACCATAAACTTAATCATGAACAAATCTCGAAACATACCTGGATAACTCATACCTGTCGATATTGCTTGTAATCTTCTTATGTAAGGCCTTAGCCTCATCTCCCTTTGAAATAGGAACTTCTTCACTTATGTAGGTGACCAATCCATCTTCTTCTAGGATTAACCCAATCCACTAGATTTGCAAGAATTGGATTTGGAGTTGGACTAGGGTTTGTCAGAGAAACCCCAAAAATTCAAAATTTGAATTTCAAACTTCCGAAAGGATATAAATATGCGCCTTGATGAGCTGATCAAGTTGGTATGTTCAGAATTTGAAAACTGCAAAGTTTCACTCCTCAATTTTGCCTTTGAAACTTCTGGATTCACTAGACGTGACCCCGAACTAGGGTTTGATGAAGCCCACTCTTCTTACCAATCAAAAGGTTTGATCCAAAGCTCTAATCTTCTATTTTTCTTAGCAACTTCCAGCCGTGGTCACAGATTTAAAAAAAATTCTCATTTTTGCAGAAGCCCTAATTTTCCACTTTTCCGATCAAAGTCCCGAACTAGGGTCTGATCAAGCCCGGCCTTTTTCCCAACCAAAAATTCTGATATTGGTCTCTAAATTTCAATTTTGATGAGTAGCATTCAGCCTTGGTCTCTGATTACAATAATTCCAACTTTCTCCGAAACCCTAAATTCTAGAAGCCATGAATGAAGGTGCTAAAAAATAATTATGTTTCGACAGAAATATGTACCCGATTGTTTCTTGTGTAACTCCATACTTTTCTATCCATAGGGTCTGAAAACTATTTCTGTGGTAGACTGGCCTGTCATATTTCCATCCCAAAAGGTCTGACATCAATTGGATTTCCAGAGAGAGAGTTATTCCAAGTGTCTCAACATGACCTTCTTATGGGATAATACAGGAGAGCGAACTTGTACGGTGTGCAACGAGTCACTGGCTCAACTTCAGCTTCTGAAAACTTTTCTTGAGATAGTACAGTCTGTGTACTTCCTGTCCCTTTTTATGAAATTTCATTTGGAGCTTCCTAGCCCAAGTTATGACCTTTTTTCCAAGGTCACCTATTTTTGACTCAGATCTAGAAGAGGCAGAAACTCTATATTGTACATATCATAAATCACAAAGTACAACGAATTAGAGGTTGTCCATTAGACACAAGGTACATGAGGCTCTGATCTTCTACCTGTAAAATTTTTCGATCCGAAAACGTCTCCAAAATGGATTTATAGCAAAAGTTCTACGATGACTAGTTTTTGCTATATCGAGCCCTAGCATCATAAGTGCAACAAGTGTCATACATGCCATATCATGCCTTCTTTTAGGATAGCTCTGATACCATGTTAAATTTTTAGAATTTACTTCAATCTGATCTAGGATCTTAACTGATAGAACATGTACAACAAATCTACAGTATATCAATCATGGACACAATAATGCAAGCATACAAGAGACATAGAGTTTACTTGGGGAAAACCATAAAGGTGAAAAACCCCAACAACTTCCTCAGAGATAGATTGAGAAATGATACAACCCAAGCATACAAGAGATAGTCTTCTCCTAGCAGCAGAGCCTCCTCCTCATAAGTGCGCCACTTTCTGAATGAGAGAAGTGTGTGAGAGAATAGAATGTGTAAAATGAGAGAGACACACTCTCTATTTATACACTAACTTGACTTGACCTTTACTCAACTAGGTCGGCCTCAACTTAACCACTTAACATAATGTTGACTGGGTCGACACCCAATAGGGTGGTCTAATAATCCTTTGACCCACATGGCCGACTGCCAATAGGGTGGTCTAATAACCCTTCGACCCACATGACTTATACAAGTCCGACCCCAACAAGGTGGTCTAATAACCCATCAAGTATAAGTTATGACACTTACAATATAAATGACGGCACTTCCATATAGAGGAATAATAACATCTCTATAGGAATACAAACACTTCCGTATAGAGGAATAATAACATCTCTATAGGAATACAATATACATATATGTGAAATACATTCCGAAGTTACATATACATCAACATCAGATATCCTAGGGCCACATTAGATTCCACAGGAAAAATCTCGAAAGACTATTTGCAAACCTCCCAGGGCTGGATGATACGATCATATGCATAACCTGTTCCACGGCCACAGAGTATCAACCTGATACTCACCATACATCATCGTGATATACTCATGATCATCCTGATCATCATCACTGCATTGTCCTGATGCATGTCATCTGGAGAAACATCCTAAAGCTCATCATTCATGATCATCCTGATCATACAATGCATACACAGTATCTTCCTGATACATATCTTCATACATGATCTACCTGATCATACAATATATCCACCTGATACATATACAAATACATGATCCACCTGATCATACCTGATACATATCAACATACATGATCCACCTGATACATACACAGATACATATACATGATCCAACTAATCATATCCAACATCCAACATGATGCATATACATACAAATGATCCAACTGATCATATCCAGCATCCAACATGATGCATATACATATGAATGATCCAACTGATCATAAAAAGCATCCAACATGATGCATACATAAATATAAATGATCCAACTGATCATACAGAGCAGAAAATTTAACATCGTCTTGATGCTCATCATCCAGCGCTTACATCCACAGCCATGGGAAGGATCCTCCTCTCATCATGCTTGGAATAGCTCCAACAAATGTGTCCATCACTTCTTCCTCGAAGTGTCGTCATTCTAAAGAACACCAAGCCTCTCTCTGAAGTATTCAAACTTCACTCTGGCTAGTGGTTTCGTCATCACATCTACAATCTGCTCGTATGTCGCAACATACAGGAGCTTCATTGCTCCTCTCTGCACCATATCCATGATATAGTGATATTTGATCTCAATGTGTTTCGACATGTCGTGGAACACCGGTTTCTCAGAAAGCTTCACACAACTCTGGTTATCACAGAAGATACCAGTAGTATCCAATGGGAGATCAAATAACTTAGACAGTATCTTCCTCAGCCATATTCCCTCACAACTAGCCGAACAAGTTGCAACATACTCTTCCTTGGCTGTACTCAGTGCTACGCAAGACTGCTTCCTGCTAAACCAAAAGATCACACCTGATCCCATGCTGAAGCAACACCTAGATGTGCTCTTCCTATCTGCAGCACAGCCTGCCCAGTCCGAATCAACATAACCCTGTAGGTTAAATTTTTTATTTCCTCATACTTGAGCCCATAGTCAATTATACCCTTCAGGTACCTCAGAATATGATTTACAGTAACCAGGTGAACACCTCTGGGATCTGTCAGGAATTGGATCAATGTGTTCACCACAAAGAAAATATCTAGTCTCGTGTTCGTCAAGTACATCAAGGACCCAATCATCTGATGATACACAGTGACATCAACCGGACCAGATGTATCATCACACAGAAGCTTCAAGTTCAATGCCATAAGTGTGGCCAGGGCCTTGCAATCCATCATCCAGAACCTCTTTAGGATCTCTACTGCATACTTCCCTTGTCCAAGGAAGATTCAATCTGCACTCTGCCACACCTCCATGCCTAGAAAATAGTGCATCATCCCTAAGTCCTTCATCTCGAAATCGGTAGCAAGCTTCCTCTTTGTATCGGAAATAAATCTATCCTCACCTGTTACAAATAGGTCATCCACATACAATAGTAGTATCATTGGATTTCCTTCCTCAACCTTGTAGTAGAGGTTGGAATCCGCTTTACTCTTGGTAAAGACCAAATTGGATAGGAAGCCATCTATCCTTCCATACCAAGTCCTGGGTGCCTGTTTCAAACCATACAGGTCTTTCTTCAGTTTGCACACATGTGACTCTTGGTCATGTGTCTCAAACCCGAGTGGTTGCTCCACATACACTTCCTTTTCAACTACACCATTCAAGAAAGTTGTCTTGACATCCATCTGGTGTATCTTCCATTTCATCACTGCAGCCAGAGAAAGTACTGATCTAATGGAAGTGTGCCTGGCTATAGGTGTAGAAGTCTCTTCATATTAAGTCCCTCTTTCTGCGAGAAGCCACAAGATACAAACCTCGCTTTGTATTTATCCATGCTACCATCTGCAGCATGCTTGATCTTATAGATCCATTTGGAAGTCACAACAGACTTCACTTCAAGTCTTGGGACTACATCCCAAACATCATTCTTCATGATCGACTGGTACTCCTCAATCATGGCATTCTTCCTGAATCGTGGGAGATTCAATATATTCAATATCTTCAATAGATAACTTTGTTGCTGAAACAAATGTTGTAGTCCTTCTTTTGTAGGTGCTCATATACGATCTTTCCTACAAAACAAGTTAAATTGCATGATTAGAAACTTCTCATAGTTTTCAGAACAAATTCTTACACATAAATAAATATGTCATACATTCATGCAATTATTTTAGCCAATGCTTCAATACAACATTCATCCATATCCTGTAACTTTCTAGATGCCTTCCAATCTCTACCAGAACATTGTTAAGAGTTTTGCACTACTCTCAACATGTCAACAAAGAGGTTTCATTCTAGATAAGTAACAATGGAATGTTGTACAGTGCCATAGGCCACTTACCCATTACATGCATATTAGTAGTATGCTTTTCATTAATGCAATTATTCTAATATGCCAAAATATACAACCTAATTCTAGGAACATCGGTATATACATCATTGAACAGTATTATTTAAACAATCAAATATGCAAGAAATGATAATTCAAATATTTATCGTTGTTTGTTTGTTGGGTTGACTCCCTCTCAGTCTTTGCTTCCTTTCTACAACTCCATTCTGATGTGGATTGTGAGAAGTGGTCGACTCCCTCTGAATGTATTCATCCTTGCAAAAACTACTGGAGTGTGGTCCCTCTTGATCTTTGCTTCCTAGATTACCTGTCCTTGAACTTATATCCACCCTCGATAACTATGCATGCTTACTAGTATCATCATTGTGTTACCATTGAGATCTCATACATAATCATACATTCATTAGTGTAATCTCAATACTATCAAAACACAATAATCTTAAACATGTATAGTCATGATCATTTCAAACATAGATAATAAGCATTAGCATTCAATGTTTTAGGGAAGACTTCTCTTACTCATGCATATTCATATTTAACCAAAGGACTTTTCTGGTTAGTCATATCATCAATCAAGGTAAGAGACATAATATGCATAAACCCTTGATTACTTACATTTCTAACTTCATGAATAGTAATTATCAACAATACAATAGTATAAGATCCTAACACAAGGTAGGATTCTAACTTGATACAGGTAAAACATACCTGGATTAATATGTTAGTTGGTTATGTCTAACATACGCACATGATGTCTTCTTGTTCTCTTAAATGACTAGTGCTAGTAACGTGCATATCTCATAAGTTAATCATTATAGAACCAAGTTATACATACCTTGTAAGTAGATCTTCTATGTGATCCATGACAATGGATGAATCTTTGTCTTCATGTCACCATGGTCATATGTTCTTGAACTAGAACATGATTTATCTTTCTTGATGTCCTTTTCATGTTAGCAGACAACATCAACCTCATACAACACCACAATGCATTATTACAATCATAAGTGTCAAAACCCTAATCAATGAATATCTTTTATCATGCATTCATATTTTTATTAAGGTGATACAACAAGTATAAAGTTAGTCAAGATTGTACTAACCTTAATGAAGACAAACATACCATAAGCTTAATTATGAATAGATCTCAAAACATACCTAGATAAGTCATACCTGTCAATATTGCTTGTAATCTTCTTATGTAGGGCCTTAGCCTCAACTCCCTCTTAAACAGGAACTTCTTCACTTATGCAGGTGACTAATCCATTCTCTTCTAGGATTAACGCAATCCACTTTGATTTGTAGAAACTCGATTTGGAGCTCGATTAGGGTTTGTTAGAGAAACCCTAAAAATTCAAACTTTGAATTTCAAACTTCTGAAAGGATAGAAAGATGTGCCTTTCTGAGTTGGTCAAGCTAGTATACTCAGAATTTTAAAACTGCAAAGTTTCACCCCTCGAAATTGCCTTTGAAACTTCCATATCTTCTTAACACAATCCCGAACTAGGGTTTGATAAAGCCCACCCTTCTACCCAACCAAAATGTTCGATCAAAGCTCTAAACTTCTATTTTTCTGAGGAGCTTCCAGTTGTGGTCACATACTTAAAAAATTCCAACTTTTGCAGAAGCCCTAATTTTCCACTTTTCCGATCAAAGTCCTGACCTAGGGTTTGATCAAGCCCGACCTTCTGCCCAACCAAAAATTTGATCTTGGTCTCTAAATTTTGATTTTGATGAGTAGCATTCAGTCGTGGTCTCTCATTACCAAAATTCCAACTTTCTCTGAAACCCTAATTCCCGGAGCCATGAATGAAGGTGCTCAAAATCCAATTCTATTTTGACAGAATTATGCACCTGATTTTTTTTGTTGTAACTCCAAAAATATTAATCCACGGGGTCTGAAATGTCTATCTGTCATATCCTGACATGTCATCTTTCCAACCCCACAGGTCTGACCTCAATTCGATTCTATGAGAGAGAGTTATGCCAAGTGGCGCAACGTGATCTGTTTATGGGATAAAACAAGAGAGCAAACTTGTACAGAGTGCTACGTGTCACTGGTTCACTTTCAGCCTCTGCACCTTTGGCCTGTGAAAGCACAGTCCGTGTCCTACCTGTCACATTTTACAAAATTTCATTTGGAGCTTCCTAGCCCAAGTTATGACCTTTCTTCCTAAGTCACATGTTTATGACTCAGATCTAGAAGAGGCAGAAACCCTAGACTGTACAGATCATAAAACACAAAGTACAACAAATTAGAAGTTGTGCTTCAGACAAAAGGTACATGGGGATCTTATATTCGACCTGTAAGAGTTTCCGATCCTGAAACCTCTTCGAAATGTATTTATAGAGAAAGTTCTATGATGACTGTTTTTTACTATATTAAGCCCTAGCATCACAAGTGCAACAAGTGTCAGACATGCCATACAATGCCTTCTTTCAGGCTAGCTCTGATACCATGTTAGTTTTTCAGAAATTTCAATATGATCTAGGATCTTAATTGAGAGAATAACATGTACAACATATCTATAGCATATCTATAGCATATCAATCATGGACACACTAATGCAAGCACACAAGAGACACAGAGTTTCACCAGGGAAAACCAATAAGGTGAAAAACCCTGCAACTTCCTCAGAGATAGATAGAGCATTGATACAACTAAAGTACAACCAAAATACAATATATAGTCTTCTCCTAGGACATGATCCTCCTCCTCACAAGTGCACCACTTTCTGAGAGAGATAGAAGTGAGTAATGAGTGGTCAAATAGAGATCTCCTGATCTCTATTTATACTTTTCCTGTCCTTCCCAATAAACTAATGGGGCCGACTTGTCTAGCTTAGCCTAATAACCCATGGTTAGCTTAATCCGGGCCGACCCCACACTTAGTGGTCTAATAACCCATTTATCCACATGACTCATATAGGGCCGACCCCATCAAGGTGGTCTAATAACCCATCAAGTATAAGTTACGACACGTATAATATAAATGACGACACTTTCGTATAGAGGAATAATAACATCTCTATAGAAACACAATCCACATGGGTAAAATACATTCCGAAGTTACATATACATCGATAGTAGTATCCCAAGAGCTTTTACCACTATGTAAATAAATAATAAATATGCATGTAAATAATTTTTGAGACTTCGACCTATGAATGATGCAAGGCATCATGGACAAATAAGACTTAATGTGATTAATGTGGTTTATTACTTTTAAAATTTTCTACCTAATTGCTATGGGACTACTTGTTAAATGAGGGACCAAGCTCAACAGGGAATTAGAACTAGAGAGTAATTAAAATTTAAAAAGAGAAAATATAAATAAGATGAGAGAAATAAAAATTTTGATTTTCAAGAATTGTGAGGAAAATAAAATAAACCCTAACTACTCTTTCTTGAAAGAAAGAAATGATAAAAGGAAAAATAATCAAAGGGAGAGGTTTCTCTTTCTTCTCTTTTTCTCTTGAATATTTTCTGAGCTACTAAGATTTTTCCTGAAGCCAAAATGGAGAGAAAAGCCATTCTTGAAAATAAATTAAGAAGAGGAAAAATAAGTTATACATAAGGGATACTACAGAGACAGGTCGGTCCATCCTGGTTCCTTATTGAGATCAATGATGTTTGGTCCAAGAAGAAGCCTTGGATTCTGCACTCCTTAAACAAAAAGAGGAAATCATTTTCAATAATTAGAGATCTAATTAAATATATCCTATTGGAAAGTCTGCATGAAAGAAGAGTTCACACAAAAAAAAGCCCTAGGTTCTAGTTTCTTAGTGAGCTTGGTCTCACTTGGGGGTGATTATTTTCTCAAGTTGAGAGTGTATGAACAACAGTAGTAATCTATTGTAGGGAGGGACATGGTAGTTCGATAACAAGTTGGTTGAAGAACACATTTTCAGATAAGTTGTTAACATATTATGTTTATGTTTATTCACTTATGTATTAACTATTTAATGGTTGGTTCTAGTGAGGGTTTAAGATAATGAGTGTTTTTCTTTACTTTAGGTTAATAAATGTTTTCAAGCAAATTGTATAGGGAATGTCATAAGCAGGGAAGCATTTCTATTTGTTTATTAGAAGTCATTAAGCCTACTTTTATATATTTACAGTAATATGATTTGCTTAGAAAAACTCAAAATATCAACAATCAGACCTGATTATTTTATTTGAATTATGTTGTATATTAAGTATGTGTTTTTACTAAGTTTTATGATTAAATAGTGATGAATCTAGAATTAAATGGTTAATTCTGCTTAGACTTATTATTTGTTTCTGAATTTTATTTTATTTGTTTCTGAGTTTTATTTTATGGCCAAATAGTTATTCTCAAAACATAGTTGTTTTCATAAAGTAAAAAATAAAATATTACTAATTATGTACTAAATAACTTATTATATATTGGAGAAAGATCCTATAGTAAATCCAAATAGATATGGAGCATTTGAGGATCCCATACGACCCTCAGATTACAACCATGTTCACGATAGGGTGAGAAATTTTATATAATATATAGATACAAGATAAATATATCATAGGGAGAATTAAAAAATAAAATACAGAGTCATTATACTCCTTGAGGGAGCGAACGACTTACTGAAATATGAAACGAAACATACAGTAAATAAAGAACAAAAATATATAGTATAAGGGCAAGTCCATGAATGGGATAATGAAACCCTCATGAGTGCAAGTAGTATTAGCCATACTATCAATACGATAAACCGAGTCATGTATATTATAATATAAATCATAATAGAAAAAGATATCATATGCATAAAGAGTGTGAACAAAATCAGTATTAAAATGATTCATATTAACAAGCCATACATAAACATAATGAATCGCTATAGGATAGCGAGCTTTTTGTATAAAGAAAAGAATACATTTAATAGAAAAAAATATTCATATATCACCAGGGGTCATGATATCCATGTCATTGAACTCATAAAAGTGAAATCATGATCTTTTAGAAGACTCGCGAAGATAATCGATTATTTTCTTATTCGCTTGAGTGATAGGACCGAAGCCATAGCTAGGGATATGACCTCATAGATCGTGGCCATAATTTTTATCAAATGCTCTGAAAAAAACTAATTTAAATTCATGTAGATTAAATATGGTTCATGTTAAGAGAGAAAACGAATTTACTCTATTTAATCTCAAGTCGAGCTATACAAGGGTTAAACCCTTTCTCTGTATTATTAACAATAACTTGCACAGTAAAAGAAATCAGTTAACCAAGATTATATATATTCCAACATGATTTAATTACTAATGCAAAGAGCACGGGGGATTTGTTTTAATCTTACCAAAGGAAAATTAAAAGAGCATGAAGGATCTGTAATGGTCATATATGTAGAATATTGCAAATATTTGAACAAAATCGAACATCCTCACAAACAAGAAACTAGAAGAAAGGGGAGCTCGGTCCGTAGATTTATTTATTCATAATAACCTTGAATTTTACAGTGGCACAAAATCATGGGCTCATATAGAGCGTGGAACAAAAAATAAGCCTCAACGAAATATGTGATTCAACCTCCATTGTTTAACAGTCCAAGAGAGGGAGGCTTACCATTGACCCATTCCCTTAAACTCTTCGAGACTATTAGTCTTCTCATGCTTCGAACGAGTAATACCCATAACCATACATTTTAAAGAACGTTAATACATATTCTGAAATAAAAGAACTGGAGTGTCAAAGGTTAAAATAAAACTTGCAATCGTTACATTACCTTGAATATTCTGGAGCTTCAACGCTGCCTGTTGAACTCTTAAGAACCTGGTTCAAATATTTCTTTCTCGCGACATTTAAATTCTCCTACAATCATATTTACAGAGCAAACACATTCTAGAGAAAAGATAAACTTTAGGGTTTCATGAGTTTGCTCTCAACTCTGTGAGTTGTAGAGTGAAACCCTCTGCTCTGTTTAGACCAATGATAACAATGAATTCGAGAAGCATCATTTGGAAGGGTAAAACCATTGATGCATTCTTCTTGGTCTTCGTACAAATTATATACATCACATTAAAAACTATGAACTACCACTAAGTTATCACGCAGCTTGTATAGCAGTAGTGGGTTTTACTATTAATGGAGCAACATTTACATAGCTCCCCGATGACCATAATGCTGGACTACGAAAATGAGGTGGCATTTGAACCCTTCGAAATGAAGTCCAGAGTACGAGTAGTGGTATTTTCCTTGCAATTAATACCTGCACACAATTAAGAGTGGGAGTTAGCATATATCTAAGTAAATCTCCCTTAAACGAATCTATTAAACAATGAATGTCATGATCATATTAACATTTGAAATCATTGTGTAATATTAACATACAACAACATAGGGTTGAGTCGAAATTTCATATGAGGATCCAACACCTTACTCCATAGTTAACAACTAAAGTATATATAAGTCATTTGAATGCATAGGTGAGCCATGAAAAGGTTAATATTTAGTATAACTTGCAACCATGTAAATAATAATACTATGAACATGAATAACACTCAATGGTATAGAGAATACTAGGATACTCTTTTAAATAGATGATCAAAATCATACATTGGGAACTTAAGACGTATAGAGATGCAATCAACTAAGTGTGTAATAGATGCTCGAAACATGACGAGTAAATAGCAGACTAAGAGTTTAATATGTTTGAACCATTGAAAGAATACTATTAAAAGTGTCAACTAAGATCAATATGTCTTATTATATGATGAGTAAGACACATAGTGCTGAGTAAAGAGTTCTTGACGAAGAACATCAACATGGATACAATTATGCTTAAGGACAAAAAATTTAATATGTGTACCTTACAATAAAATTTCAACAAAAAATGATTGCAAAATCATAAGTTAATTTAATGAGTTAAGTATAGAAATGCATGCATAGTAAACTCAAATACAATGATTTTAATGAAAATACGATCTAGTATATTATGAATATAATACCATATAATCTCAACACAAAAAGCAAATGTGTGTAAATTTAGGTGAATAATTTTGTGATGTTACAATTGGTATCAGAGCCTAGGTTGCAACACTATGCAATATATGAGCTTAGCCACACCTTATAAATTATTTATGTGTGTTTAAAAACCAATAAATTTTATTTTATCCGCATAAGGTAGATACATGACATTTTTTGAAGCAACACAACCAAATATGTCGGCTAAACTTGGAAATTAGAATTCAATTTTCGGACAACGGTACAATTTAATATTGAAGACAACTAGAAACATAATTGAGTTAGAAAGATCTTGGGAAGCCGTAGAATGATAAAAATAATTGGAAGACTAGATTCAAAATCAAAGACAATAGAGAAATAAAAATAATAAGAAAAATGAGTGTAGAAAGGAACTCTAGTAAGGAACGACAAGTGAATCCACCCAAACAGGAAGGGGATATTTTTGTTAGCTTGGAGGGTGAACAACGGATTGTTACGCCTTCTGAATTACTGAAAACAATTCAAAGTCTAAAATCTGAACTTCAAAGCTTTAAAGAAGATAATCTTAAGGACAAACAAGCACAACAAGAATTAAATGCAGTTTTACTGTAAAACCTGAGAGAAATGAAGCATAATTCATCTCATACATCTAGTAACAAAATGGAAGGAACTCCTCATCAGGAAAAAGGAAAGGAAAAGGAAAATTTTGAATCAAGTACTTCCTATAAATCTAGGAAAAGTAACTATAGTACTAGATTTTCAGAATATTTATCCTCACTTCTACACTACAAAAGATCTTAGCATAAAAATTACTCATAATTAAAGGGTGAATTTAAAAACATAAAATCACATACCTTTGATGGTGAGAGGAATCGGGGGAGAAAGCAGAAGAATGGTTGCTTGGAATGTCAAAATATTTTCATGTATATGCCTATACGAGTGAGCTGAGAGCTCCATTATCCATCTACAACCTAAAAGGGAAAGCTGATCATTGGTGGAGATATTTGAGACTCACGAAAGGAATCAGAGAAAAACAAATTAATTGGTCAGAATATAACATATTATTTAAGGAAAAATACCTTTCGGAAATATTTTATGACAAAAATATTAAAGAATTTCATGAGCTGAAAATGGGATCCATGACTATGGATGGGCTAATTACTAAATTTTCGGAACTATTGCATTAGGAAATTAAAATTCAAAAATTTCTAAGTTTATTTCCCGATTACTATGAAAACATAATAGAATTTGATGGCCCCAAACTTTAGATGAGGCCTTAGATAAGGCTAGATTGTGATATGAGCATAGTCAAAATAGGGAGGAACAGAAAGAAAGGATCCAAAATGTTAAGAAGGTATTTTCTTAACGGAGAAAGAACGGAAATAAACCAATGCATTACTGAAATGAGAGTCGCATATTTCCAATCAAATGAAATTTTTCAGAATACAAAAATTGTCACTCAAAGTGAGTATCAATCAAATATTCCATCTCAAAGTGGTATAAAACCAGCAAAAAAAACAGTACCATGAAGGATGTCTACATGCTACAATTTGAAAGAATCCAATTGTAGCATGTAGACATCAAGAACAAACCCTAGATGGAAACGCGGAGGGATGTTATGCAAAAATCATACAACAAAGAGGAGTATAAATTTTACAACCTAATAGAGGAGCAGGTCCCGCACAGCCAAAGAGTCCAATTCATTGGTTAGACTCAGTCTTTAGTGAAGAACAACAATGTGAAGGTGGTATGAGGGACATGTTTAAGGAAACAAAAATGCTAACGTACAACTCAAGTGCACTGAATGAAATAATATGAGCATATTTACACATAGTAAAATATTTTAAACTGTTAAGGGTTCATGCCATCAGTGCTAACACTTTCAACCACCTTGAAGGAACATAACTACCCATGACAAAGTATTGTTGATGGTTTTGATTTTGAGGTTTTGACAAATATTCTTGGGAACAGTCTCCTACAGCCATGGGTAATGATAGGTAGAAGCAGCTGAATCCCGAGGCTTGATAAGGAGACAAGCATCCAAAGAAGAGAGATGGATGATAACACATACATCAGCTAAGAGATTATAACTTAGCAAAGATAAAGAAAAAGAAAGCATGACTAGAAAACCATCAACACACTAAGAATATCAGAGGCCCTCCATCCACATAGATATATTTGTGGAATCTTCTCTAAAATGCAACTGTTTGGATCTCGACATAGAGTTTACAAACTATTCATGTGCATATCATGTATATTACGCAACAAACCATAATATCATGGAATTAATGCAATAGGTAACTCTCTGGCAAAGATCCCTCTTGGCTAAGGTGAATTCCTCATCTCTTTCGTCGTGCTTGATGTGGGTGGAGGATGTTCCACTACATTACTGCTGAATTTCCCAAGAAGTGTGGCATCTCACAGAACTAGAATGGAGCTAGGAAATAGTTGGTTGAAGCAAGTTATGGACAATTGGTTGGACCATACATCACAATCCCAAGTTAGATGATGGTCTGGTGTGCAAGGGGACAAATGTCAAGCGAAACCTCGAGTCCAATTTTCAAGGTGTTTTTACCATAGTTGAACTTTACAAATTGAAACATTAGTGGAGCTTTGACGAGTTTTGGGTTTGAATTGTCCAAATCTATCACAACATGACTTACCTTTTTTCCTTCCTTGATTAGCGAACCTCCTATACTATTTTCTTAGTAGCCTGTAATGCTGCATCCTGTCTTCCCGCAACCATGGTTCCTGTCTGGCATTTGGCATCCTCCTCCTTTACAATTACTAATTCAAGTAACCAAATCACATGATGGAAGATACCACAGCATGACAGGAGAACTGTGTATAAAACAAGAGAAATATGAATGCAATGTCCTTGCCATAGTTTTAGCAATGTCAAATAAGCAATGAGCATAATAAGCATAATAGTAGGTCCATAAACTATGTAAAATGACATAATTGGTAAGGCTAATAATATTAGTTTCCATTCAACAATCTACACAATAAAAGCCTACTTGGTATTGACATAGTAATCCATGTTATAATTTGGTGAATGGATAGGGTTCCCAATATATTGGTGTATACTCAAACGAACAGTAATATTGGGCCTTTTTTCCATCATAATTTCTTCTACATGTTTTTTCCATATTTTATAAAAATTTATATAGTTACATAGGATTTTCCTTGCATAAAAAATAATCAAAATGAAAAAAGTGTGTGATTTCTAATTTTTAATTTTCATAATATCAAAACCAATGAGCATTATTTCATTTTAACTATGCATTGATCCATCCAATTAGCATAAATATATTTTAAAATTATTGTAGTATGAACACTAATCATCATAAATGCATTTTAACTATTAGTAATTGTCACCTCTATCAGTGATCCACAGCTCCCAAACTCAATTAAACGCAACCAAATCTCAGTGAACTGATGATATATTCAATTAACTGACAAAGGAGGTTGCATCCATGATTTTTTCATGCAAATCAATAAGAAAAGAGAGCACAAGGCCACAACCAATGGTGATCGAAGCTCAAACTTCCAAGTAGAGTCACCAACTCATGTGCAACTCAGTTAGACTAAATGAAGTCACTAAGTAGGACCCTAAAATATAGGGATTTTCCTCTGAGAGTCCTAAAATAATGCATGTAGTGTGCATTAGGTGGATAATTGGTCCTATATGACATTTTCACACCACTAACGGAAAATAACATCACTAGGTGCTAGAAAATGGTAAATAATGCAACTAGGACAAGGATGGAGTTTTAAAATATCCTAGCAACCCCCCTTAATCCAAACTTGTGCATCCTAGGACCTAGTTACTAAGACCAAAGGTAACACATATAATCAAATAAATGATGAAAATAAAATAACTATCCATGAAAGAAGGTAGTGGGGAAAACCTCATGGGAAACAACCCCCTAAAAAATAGGACATCAGTAGGGAACTCAAAGAACATTCACACTAAGAAGAGAAGGACAAAAGCTTATGAGTGAAAGGATCTGTAAAAATGTAGGCAATTTGCTCCTATGTAGGATATAAATGTAGGTGTTGGATCTAGATATGGATCTGGGTCTGCTCCTCCTATGTAACTCCCACTGTGTTGAAGTTGTAGTTTCCAAAACAAGTCTTCCAGGAACCCTTCTTTCTATTGGAGTGAATGGCTCATTGTAGTCCAAATAATGAACCTTTGAGTACCCTTTTTCAACCATCCGATATTTTTACTTGGTTGTAGATCCCCCATGGAAAGTCTCTTCAAGGGATTGTGGATCAAACCCCACCATGATGTAGAACCTCTCTAAGAGAAGTGGATCTGCATGACATAGTGCAAGGTTTGTATGATACTGAGATCTGGTGGTTTTATAGTCAGATGGATCCCCAACTATGTTCCCAAAAGCTACAAGGACTTTGTGAGCCCATATTGGCATTGGCCATGGATTGGGAACACGTGTTGGATTTGGATATGGATCTACTTGAAATTTATTCTCAACATCAAGATCATTATCCTCATCTTCATTAGAAGAGATATCACTATGACCTTTATCAGATGCAAATGGACTCTAGGCAGAGCGTATGGAAACAATTAGAGAATTCATATTCCTTTGAGGCATGGTTTGCAAACCCTTTTACTATAATCTTTCTAGAAGGGATCTCTGCAATCTCAACTGTGTCAAGACCAAATAGCACTTTATTCGGTGAACCTGTGTGAGTCATCTAATAGACATACAACAAATTTGCTCACAAAGAAGGAACAAATAGAACATTTTTTAACATTCTATGCTCCAAATGTATTGTGCCCTTCCCTTAAGCAGAGATCTAAGAATTATCTCCCATGTGAATAATCGGACCATCATTGAGATTTAGAGAAGAAAATGATTCTTTAGAGGCAACAATATGGTTGGAGAATCCTGAATCTATGAGGAAAGCTTGTGATTGTCAAAATCCATGCTTCAGTGCATGGCATCTCTGATGACCATCGGACTCACTTCCAAAATCAGTCTCTCTTGCACCTTTTGGGAGGGAAATGTTGTGTTGTTCAAGAAGTTTGGACTTTTGGTCTATATTTTTCTTCATGCATTAAGTCTCTAGATGGTTTCCTTTCTTTCAATAGGAGCACTTGGATTTCTCAAATCCCTTTTTTCTTATTCTTCTTGGAGTTGGAGGCTCCTTCCAATGGATTAGAATTTGGGTTCTTTATGGTATCAAATTGCTTCTTCTCTTGACCCTTTTACTTCCCTTTTGAATTCACACTTTTTGACTCTCCAACCATAAGAGCTTGATTTTTGGAGACTTGCAAGGTGCACATCTGAATCAGTTTGTCTTTTTATTAGATGAGAGATTCGGTGAATACATCTAGAGATGGAATTTTCCAACAAGGGATTGAAAATCTACCTGAATGAAAGGTAGAAACAAAGATGGACAATGCAGGACCAAGCTTGCTCAGAATGGATAAGGCCAACTGTTTATCCTTCTTCTCAATGCCACACTGCTTGCATTGCATGATCAAATATTTGAATTTGGAAAATAATTACTGGATGGTTTCGAAACTACTGGGTTGAAGAGAAATCAACTCATTCTCTAAAATATGTTTCCTTAGCTCATCTTGTTTGTGAAAGAGGGTCTCTAACTTCAACCAAACCTCTCTTGGATTCTTTAATCCTTTGAGATGGAAGAGCATATATTTGGAAATATGAATACACATGAAACCAAATGCTTCATCCCATCTATTTAGATACTTGGCCTTCTCAACAACTTCTTGAGGTTCAAACTCCTTTCCCATTGTTACCTTGTACAGTGACTTGTTCGGAAACACCATCTGGATATCAACCCTCCAATCAACATAATTGAAGGCTGTCAAGATCCTAGGAGAGAGAGGAGAATTCTAATTCTCCATTAGAACTGTTGGAGCGAATACAAGCTGAACTGTTGCTACTGCTGCACTAAAAAAACTTTCAATAACCTACAAAAAACTCTCAGTTTTTGAGATGGACTACTATTGAGCACTATTTTAGGACAATAGGCACTTTTATTTGGATCCTTCACCCCTAGATAGACATTAAAGGATTTCTCCAATGAATTCAATGCAATGGTACTAGGATTTGTTGTGGAAATCCAGAGGCTTTTGGTGCACTATTGAAATCAACTGCTCAACCTAAGCTCATTGAGCTCTGATAGCATGTGAGGTTTACCATCACACCAAAACCTATAGATATTGACGAACATTTGAAACCAAGCACAAGGTATGATTATTTACGGTGGCATTTAGTCCGCATTATATTCCTATAGGTGTGTCGGTTATACCAGGCGTTTGTAGCGATACTCCAACAGTCATAAACTAGCAGTCACTTATCAGCCAAACAACTTGGTCATTTTTCACTTGGTCATAAATTGCTTGAATTGCTTCAAGCATTGGTAATATATTTAGTCACTTATTTGGTGTTTAATTGTCACTATTTGGTCATTTATTTGGTCATTAATTATCGTTGTTTGGTAGTACATTTTGTCATTCATTTAGTCATTGATTGTTGATTAACTGGTCATTTATTTAGTCACTATTTGTTGTTAAGTAGTCATTTATTTTATCATTGATTGTTGTTAACTGGTCATTTATTTAGTCATTGATTGTTGTTAATTCATCATTGAATTAGTGATTGATTTACATAGATAGGGAATGGAGGAATCGAACCACCAAACTTCTACCTATAAGGAAAGTTCTCTTCCATTGACGTATAACCCTTATAAATAGAATCAAAGTTTCCTTAAATGGAAATAGATGTACTTCGCAATAGTAAAACTATGTTCTATCAACTAAAGGGACTAATTCTTGCAGTGATTCCTCTTTAAAAATGCATTAAACTAATCTATTAGTGTGACTTATGATTATCTATTTTAGGTTCTCCAAAATATATTGCATTCATATGAATGGAAACTATTTGGAAAGACAAAAAAGGAAAGGAAACAAAATAAACTGTCCTTAAAGCATCAGGAATGTTTGTTATACGTATAATTGTCGCTCAAGGTTGGAAAAAAGGAACTCAAAACATGAAATAATTTACTAAATAAGATATTACTTTTTACCAGCTATTGATCTGAGGAGGGTAGACTCATTTTTGGTGCTAGACATGCCAAATCAGAAAACCATGACAACAATTCAGTAAATCAAATGGATATGGATAAACTATATGTTCCATAGTCTTCATAAAGATGACGATCCCAATATGAAAAATAAATCAAGACCACCTATGATTCATATTCCCATATTTACATGTGCCCAGTCTTTCATATTAATATATACAACAAGAATCCATATATAGAAATAAAACATGAGTTGCAAGGTGTTGATGCTCAACATCGACATGCTTCCGAAGATGTTGAACGATGACGCCAAAGGAGAACCTACTGAAATATTTTGAAAAACCATTCTATTTGCACAATTTTTTCTACGAGATATGCTTATCATGTTCATATCTCATTTCACCATTTACGATTTCGTACAACCCTTGCAATTAAATTGTCAAGTTTTGTCTTATGCATTGTTTTGTTGATATAGTTTGGTTGATTTCTTGTCTTGGAGTTTGATTGATTTTCACCACACATGTCATCATGTAATGATTTTTACACTATTGTGTTCATCTGACAGTATTGATCATGCACATATTTCATTTGGCTAAAAATATCATCCTTTGACCCCTTCGACAGTCCGTCTAAGTTTTAACACGTTTTTGTCATTTGAGTCGTGTCAGTTAAAATTTCACAAAGTTATGCTCATCAGTAAATTCATTTGTCATTCCTACTACTTTCATCTAATTATGCCTTTGATTAAAAAGTAAAAGTCTTTCCCCTTAGGTTCCCTGTTGCAAATAGAATGCTATGTCATTGGTTTTAAAAAGGAAAGGAAGCTCTCCTTTTTCCCTAAATTTCCTGCTCAATATCCTTTCCCAAATTCATTTCCCAATTTCCTTTTATACATTTAGTTTCCTCCTATTCCATTCCCCAATTGCATAATAAAAATATATAAAAATTCCTATCATACCCTACTCCCTAACTACCCTTTCTTTTTTCCTCTTATATTTATTATTATACCCTTTATTAACCTTTTAATTTATATCTCCACTCTCCCTTGAGCGCTCCTTCTCATCTACTTTTATTACCTTTTAACATTTCGAATTTCTCTTCCTCTTACAAATCCCTTTATTTCCTATTTTTATCAAAATAGAGAAAATAAAATAAAAATTTAACCTATTCCCCTATTACCTATATCACCCCTTCTCAAGAAATGATAAAATGTTCCCTTATATCCTCGATTCTCTAACCTGATGTCCATAGTCTAATTCTACCATCCCTTTGTCCATTTACCAAAGAATAAATAATGACAAAACTCCTTACCAAGCCCAATCTAGTAGCATTTGATTGTCCTCAAACATTAATCTAATCATTTAAGTATAATCATCAACTTTTGACCAAACATCCCATCATACCATTATGGCATGGGAAATAATATAGGACTTTCAATATTTACAAGCATGCTTTAACATGCCATCATTCTTTCTAGTTATGATAGTAATCTGAAAGTAAATGCACTTAAATAATATCATGATTTCAACTTGATATAGTTACTTTTCTATTATTTTGGTAAAGGTACAATTGTTTTTCAAATTCATTGAGATATAAGATTACTTTTTGAAATTAATGGAAACTAGATTGCCATTATTGAATGCATATTCTATATAAGCTAGCTTTATTATATTCTTAAGTTATTATATAGATTGAGATCTTGAATAAGAAGAATCCATATATAATCACTTTGCAACATGCAATGTCTCAAGCTTTGATTCATCAGCACTAGTACAATACTACATCAAATTATTGCTGAACTAAATATACCATGGGAAGTCATGGTTGCATAATCCATACTCATTCCTAGTACATCATGTTCGAGACTTGAAATTTTTATCTATGGATCAGCCAAAGCTCAACACAACATTTTGTAGCACAAGAGGGTCAAGAAATTTGGATAATACATGTACACATGTATTCACATTTTTTCTTGGCCTCAATGTTTGAAAGAGAAGTCACATGCATTTTTAAAATATAGTTTACTTATATGAACTCAAAGGTGAGCAATTAAACTAGTTGCACGAAGATTACATTTTATGGAAAATAATATTGTATCGAAACAATGATACAACTTATATGTGGGAATCAACATGATAGGCAAGTGAAGACATACACACTAGATTGAAGAGGTCTGGTTCAAATGTTGTCATTGCATTGCGAAAATCATGCATTGAAAGTTGAGCACCATTTATAAACTAGAGAACACATTAATAATGCATGAGATTTTGTGATAATTCCTACTTATTCCCATGATCCCAATATGTCATACGTATCTCTTCTATTTCTTAAACAATGTCAATCCTTGTACTTTTTCTTAATGACATAAAATTTACACGTACATCTAGCAATGTACCTCTAGCAAAGGAACATGGTTAGAGGTGTCAATGAAAAACCAAAATTGTCATTTTACTCATGTCAACCAAGGTTGGAATTTCATTTCATCTTTTCCCTTCATACTAATATTTTTTATTTTTTGAATTTTTATCTTCCCCATCACAAAATGTTTGGGTTAAAAAAAACCCTTACACAATGAATTTTTATTTTAAAAAAGACCCTTTTGTTATGATGTTTATATCAAAGAGTTTAATTTTCAATTAAAAGATAACAATAAACTCATTTACCCAACAACCTATCAATAGTTCCGACTATGCATTTGAAGTGCATTAAATAATAAACTTAGAAAATGAACAAAAAACCAAAATCCTTTCTAGAGGATAATTTTAGGCTAGATGGAATAAAACATATTAAACTTAAACTTAAGTAAGAGCATTGATGAAATTTTTTTGTTCAAATTGGAAACCATGGGATTTAATTTTATTCTCAAAATGCTTTTGTGGGGAAGGGTCAATATTACAACCAATTCAATTGTTTCTTTCTTGATTAGGCCATTCTCTTTCTTAACTTAAGTAGATAGGAAGAGATCACATTCAACTTCAAATTTGTCCTGAAATATTTTTACCATTAGTAAAATTAATTGCTTCAATCAATTACTAAAACTATAAGAATAATAAAATATTACTAAGTTTCAACATAAGTCAAATAAATCATTTTCAGAAGAAAAAAAATGGAAATGACCATAAAATAATTTTAAAAGCTTTAACAATAAGAATTTTAGAATGAATCAGAATTTGTAAATTGGAATTTGGAGATGTACGAAGTGAGATTTAAAGTCTAGATTTTAAGCATATTTTAGGTACATTCTATTAACAGAGCTCAATATAAAAAACATAAATAATTTAATTAATTTTAATATTATTAAATATTTAAAAAATAAAAATAACTTTTACAACAATTCATAAGTGCAAGACCATGAAATCCCCATGTTGGTGGTAGAAAACCCTGGTGTATGAAGATTACCATTCATGTGAGAAAGTTGGCCTGATATAGTGCAGTAAGAAAGTTCTGTGAGGAAAATAAGTTTTCTGGTCTGAGGAATTTGGCCGTGAACAAAGAAGGAAATCGCTGCCCAGAATTACGGTTCGTTGATTGATGAGACCACTGCATAGAAGGAGCCCACTGAGTTTAAAAATATTGCAGTCTTAGGTGTGTGAAGAATAATTGGCGTGAAGAAGTTAAACCCAGCAAAATTTTATTGAAGGTATTCAATTTGAATAGTTTTAATTGGGATGAAACTCGTCATTTGAGAGAATGCTACTGGATTTTTAAAGTTTTTGAAAAATTGTCTTGGTATATATATAGGTGAAAAGCAAGTAGAAGTTTGTGGGTAAAAAAGGAAATATTTATATTCTTAAATTTTAGCAAAACGAAAAGCTAATATTTTGGTGAAAGAAAGTTATATAAAAGTTCATTTTGTGAAGATAAAAATTCGGAATTTATTTCTAAGAAAGTTTTGTGAAGAGTGGTGAAAGCAGCCTTATATGCAAAACCGACCAGCCTTATATTGATCAATATCAAATGATTTTGAGAAAGAAAATAATTTCTTTGGTGTGAAGAATTGCAGCTGTTTCTCAGGATGATTTGAAGAGAAATATAGAGTATTTCTAGTTATGGAGCAAATCAATGAAGATCTAGAGCAGAATAAACCTAATGAAGATGAAGAGATCAATGGAATATTGCATAGATCAATGCCCATTTTTCCATTTTTCTCACGTATGGATTACGAAATTTGGAAAAATAAAATGGAAGATTTGCTTTGTTCAGTAAATTTGTGGCATTTTGTTCAAAAATATTTTGTAGATCCTCGTCATAGAAAAAATGCAATTTCAAGACTTCTTATTTTGTCACCAGTGGATGAAAATGTTTTTTATAGTGTTTTCTATTAATTTCATCATGTTATTAGTGCAAAATACTTTTGGGATGCTTTAGAGATGAGGTACAGTAAAAAGAGAAGAAACATAAACATTTTGCAGCGTATTGGTACATTAGAAGAAGCTTTTGTGTCTAAAGCAAATAAAGAAGACGAAGACAAGAAAGTTGAAGAACTCCTTGATAAAGTAGAGGAGAAGATTGAAGTTGTCGTTTGTAAAGCATAGCATGAAGAGGAAGGTGTATCCCACTACGTAGATACTCCAGTAGATGGTAAAGCTGCCATTGTAGTAGCCTGTGATGTTGAAGAAACTTTGGTGAATCGAGCAATAGATATTGTTGATGACATTAACTTCATGAACCGAACAAAGTTTGTTGATGACAGTTTAGTTTAAGATAAAATTGCCCTTGTAGCAGTGTATGATGAGGAACAAGATAAATATTTTGTAGAGTGTTTGGAGAGTCCATTCCTACACAACGAGAAGTTGCTTGAAGCATCTACCGAGACCAAAGAATATCATGTTTTTGGAACTAAAAATTTATGTGTTTGCAGATTGTGTAGGTACCAAGAAAGAACAACACTTGGATGTAGTGCTAATAGATTATGCTAAAGAGTTGAGATGGCTAGAAGAATGGATAGAAAATCCAATGAGTTTTGAAGACATGAACAAGAAGATTGTAGCAGATAAAGAATCTGAAAAAATTAATTTTCAAGGATTTGAAATTAGCATTGCAAAAATGCCGCAGGAAATGAAGTTAACCAACATACACTTGCAAGGAATAGAGTTGAACATTGAGGTAGAAGGATTAGTCAAGTGTTTGCAGAAGATTTTTGGGTGGAGACACAATGAGACAAAGAATATAGTCAACCACAAAGATCAGTTGAATGAGGATACTATTGAAAGCAAGGCAAGAGGACGACAACAACATCAAATCTGGCATCCAAGTGAACATTCTATCTTTGAAGATGAAGATGAAAGAAATAGGCCTAAGCAGCCTAATCTTAACCCAATTTAGTTTTTGAGATTTTTGTTAAGTGTTTGTACTATCTTTGAAGATGAAGATGAATGAAATAGGCCTAAGTAGCCTAATCTAAACCCAATTTAGTTTTTGAATTTTTTGTAAAGTGTTTGTAAGCTTGGCTCAGACATAGACCAGCAAGCATGCATTTGCATTTATAAGATTAGCATTTTAACAGTTTTAGAGTATCAAAATTAAGAGTGAGTGTTAGTAAGAATGTAGCCTTCGAGATTAAGACAGAGTGTTAGAAATAGTAATCTCATTAATTAAGTTGTTAGTTACATTCCGTTATTCAGTTTGGTTTGCTGGTATTACTTTAAACCGTCAAAGTATGTAACATATATATACAATTGTGTAAGATTAAATAAGTAGTTCAACTATTTGTGCTTTGTAACTATTGTGTTATGTCTCTGCCCATATTTTGAACAATTCCTTCCAACTATATGCCCATTATCCTTCCCCGCCTTGTAGACAGAAGCATGAACGCATTTGTTGAAGACACTTATTTTCCAATTCCAAGCCATATATGCCGTTCTCCTATCATGTTTCCTATGAACCATAATCACTTCAGTCCAATATCTACGTATTCATATTTTAAGAACAATTTATATTATAATATTAATGATGCAGGGGACAATATAATTCTTCTCCACATACAAAAGCGGTGTCAAATGTTTGGTTATAAATTTGAAGGATCTCCAAATATAGGCCAAATTACACCAAGTTTAAAAGGCAAATATAAAATACAAGTAAATAAATAATTGATATTTGTTTCATTTAAATAAGTCCTCAATTGCAAGCACTTCACTCAACCCTCAAATTCCATACACCCATAAAGAATACCAAACATTTCCATGTAAAGTAACATAATGGAATTTTATGGAGATCGTGCCTTATTAAAAGAGATTATATGTAAAAGGCGATTCCATACTTTAGCTCCAAATCAAACCCAAATGTGAAGTTATAGCCACAGTTGATTTATCATAACCAACGCTCAGGATTTATTTGAGAGGGTTGATTGGAAATGAATGTTCAATAGATCTATAACCTTATTTTATAATATATAAAGACTCACAATGGATATCGGTATTTTGCTGAGTTATTGGTTTACAAGTTCATGCTTTACAACATAGATTTCAGCTGAAAATTAAAAGGAAGAGTGCATCCCTATAGTAACGGCTCATCATACTACAATCCAAATCGTAGAACTTACTATGGAATGGATTTTGTTTCCTTCCAACTGCACACATAGAGTACTATATTCAGTTTTCCTTCAACTACAGATAGGGATTTTGTTGTGCCCAATAGTGTAAATGCAGAGATGCAGATACGCCCCACTTCACAGGTAATACAAAGGCCTTTTCAAAATTCTTACTCGAAATTACTAGATAGTGCCTTGGTGTGCAAGTGGATAACTATGATCTCTCCCTTCTCCATGCCTGCATCCATCAAAGTAAAAGTTAGGACCTTTGATGGTGAGAGAAGCCTTAGATCTAGGGAGGCGCCTCAATGTTCACTTGTTCATCTACAAACATAGAATTAGGTACATCATCAAAGTATTCAATAAGAATCACTGCTATCTCAACTCCCTTAGCGCAAGTTTTAAGCTCCACTGATCCCATCAATTCTAAGTTGATGTCTACATGCTACAATTGGAACGAACCCAATTGCAGCATGTAGACATCAACAACAAACCCTAGCTGAAAACAAAGAGGGATGTTAAACAAAAATCATACAACAGAATGAGTATAAATGTTACAACCTGAAAGAGGAGTAGGCCGCGCGTAGTGAGAAAAACCAATTCATTGGGAAGAGTCGGTTTTTAGGGAATAACAACAGTGTGAAGATGGTACTGCATACATGTTTAAGGAAACAAATTAGATCTCGACATGGAGTCTACAAACTATCCATGTGCATATCATGTAGACTATCCATCAAACCATGGACGTAGTTGTTGGAGAAATGTAATTACGAGTTGAATGTGCATCTAGTTCGCGTCGGTTCTATTCATCACTTCGTCAGACATTTTGTCAATCCCCTGTATCGCAGATATGTTAGACAGTCTGTTAGAAGGCTTCGTGCACTCTTCATAGTATTTATTCAGCCGTGTTTCTATTCAGCAAGTTGAATTTCTTAGGTAGAAATTTATTACAGTCTTTAATGGAGTTCAATAGTTTCGAGGCGAAGCGATCCCAAGTTTATGTATAAATATGAATCAATCTCATAAGTTTAGATAGAGATGTAGGAGTGAAAGGAGAAGAAGAAGTTCATCATGAAATGTATGAAGAGCCCAAGCTTTGCGTAAAATGGTGAAAGATTGAAGTATTTACCATGTCTATGTATTGGGGCAATGTTACTTGTTTTACTGCGGTAATATATAAGTCAATAGTTATTTTGTGTTCATTCTCAAGAATGGTGGTTATTACATGTCGCACATCTTCTTCATATTCACCTGTGTAAATGTTGTTTACATTTACTGTCTGTAAAAGATATCAAGTTTTTCATATATATTTTAGGACGGTAAAGTTTTAGTTTAACACAGAGTAACTTCGACATAATCTTCATACTTCCGTTCTTATGTTTTAGCAAGAAATACTTTATTAAAATGTTTGCTTAAGAATAGGTTTGTCGAATTCAAGTAGTCCACGAAGTTACAAAGTTATGTGGAGTAAAAGATATCTTCATATCCAGAAGTTCGCAATGTATTACTTTTCGCAAGGTTAAGGAATATCGCATATCGCATAAGATTAAGCATATCGCACAATTTGCGAAGTAAATTATGCGAAAGCAATTAATGCGAATTAAATTTGGTGCGATTCATTTTGTGTGAAGTAAAGTTCCGCGAAGGTAATATTCACAAAGTAAATGCTTGGCGAAGTGAAAGTCTTTCGCTAAGTTGGGGTTTCTGTCAAAGTCTATAGCCAAAGAAAAGATTTGTTTATTGCGCAACTAATTTTTAAATTGACTATGCGGTGTTGCGGTGTGATTTTCCCTTGATCTAGCATCAGAGCAAGGTTTATGGAAAGTAAGAATTCTATCTATAAGGGAAAAGTGATGGCTTCCACTTCGGGTAATTTGCAAACTCCAATCTTTTCCGGAAAAAATTATGAATATTGGTAGCTAATTATGAAACTTTTGTTTAGAGGTCAAGATGTATGGGAAATAGTCCAGCATGGCTATGCAGAACCAGCAGATGTGGCACCATATAACAATCTCACACAAGCTGAGAAGGATTTTCTAAAGGAACAAAGGAAGAAAGATGGAAAGGCATAGTTCCACATACATCAAGTGACACATGAAAAAATACTCTCAAGAGTAGTAGCAACGCAGTTAGCTAAGGAAGTGTGGGACATGCTGGAAACATCATATCAAGGTTTAAACAAGGTAAAGACTACGAAACTTCAAATTCTTAGAAGATATTTTGAATCTCTATTGATGAAAAATAGAGAGTCAGTAGAATCATTCTACACTCGCGTTAATGGTCTAGTTAATCAAATAAAGTCTCAGTGAGAAACTCTAGGTGAACAAAGGGCTTTTGGAAAAGTTCTTAGAGTTCTTCCAAAGAAATTTGAATCTTTAGTTGTGACCCTGGAGGAAAACAAAGACTTGTCCACATTTACTATTGATGATTTGCAAGCCTCATTACTAAATCATGAACATAGAATCAATGGTTCAGATACATCGTTGGAAGGTGCATTCGCAACACATTCATCCATAAGTCATGAAAGAGGCAGATAAAGATCAAACTCTAGAGTTAGAGGTCGAAGTTCTTTTAGAGGAGGTCGCAGCAATAGCCCTGCACATGTTGCTCGTAGAGGTCAGGATCAAATACCCAGTCATCCAAGTGGACAAAGGTATGATAAATAAAAAATTTAATGTCATTACTGTAAGAGGTATGGACACTTTGCATATGAATGCAGGAAGAAACAATATGACCAAGAAAAACAAAGTCAATCACAAACAAGCAACAACGCTACGAACAACTCATTGTTCTTAGCATGCGCATCACCACTTGAATGCAATGTTGTCCAAGAAAGTCCAAATGACATATGGTATTTAGACTCAGGGTATAGCAATCATATGACTGGTAATTTAAATATGTTTTATAGTCTAGATAAATCAGTTCAAACTGATGTCACACTTGGAAATAATTTTGAAGTCACTGTTTTGGGTAAGGGTATTGTTGATATTCTAACCAACTATGGGGAGCAGAAATTTATGCCTGATGTTTATTATGTTCAAGGTTTGAAGCATAATTTGATGAGTACTGGACAACTAATGGAAAAAGGTTACATAATCCATATGATTGGAAAGCGTTGTTTGGTCAAAGAAATATATCCAAGCAATCAGTTGATAGTCGAAGTGCACATGACAAGCAATCACTTGTTTCCTTTGAGGATAACACCAATTATAAAAGGAAAAACAACTCAAGTTGTTCATACAAGTCAGAATGAAAATTCTAGAACTGCGTTCAAAGCAGAAAGCAAAGGAGCAGACATTCACTGTGACAAGGAAGAAAAAGATAGTGCAATGCAAGCTATGTTTCAGAAAGAAATAAAGGATGAATCCTGGTTATGGCACTTAAGATTTGGACAGCTGAATTTTTGTGGGCTGAAGCTACTACACATGAAGGACATGGTGAAAGGATTTCCATTGATTGAAAAGCAAGAGAGAATTTGTGAAGGATGCATTTTTGGAAAACAACATAGACAGACTTTTCCAGTCGAAAAGTCATACAGAGCTCACACACAACTTGAAATTGTGCACTCTGACATTTGTGGACCGATCCAAACACCGTCCATGGGAGGATGCACTTATCTTCTCACATTTATTGATGATTTCAAAAGCAAAACATGGTTCTATTTTCTAAAACATAAATCTGATGCATTTAGTTGTTTTCAACAGTTCAAAGCACTCGTGGAGAAACATAGTGGTTACAACATCAAGATATTAGGAACAAACAGAGGTGGTGAGTATGCTTCAAATGATTTCCTAAACTTTTGTAAAAATCATGGCATACATAGGTAGTTCACTACGCAGTACACACCGCAGCAGAATGGCATCGCAGAGAGGAAAAACATAACCATTATGGAGATGGCATGCAGTATGTTTATAGCTGAACATCTCTTGAATGAATACTGGGCTGAGGTAGCCGGAACTGCTATATACATCTCGAATCGATGTCTAACAAAGAGCGTGAAGAACAAAGTTCCGCAGGAAGCATGGATAGGTATGAAACATACTGTTTCGCATTTAAAATTTGTTGGTTGTGTAGCATACGCACATGTTCCAGATGAGTTAAGAAGGAAATTAAACAATAAAGGACATAAATGCATTTTTATTGGTTATTTTGAAGACACAAAAGCATACAAGTTGTATGATCCTGTCGGAAGAAAATTTATCGTCAGTCGAGATGTTCAGTTTGTAGAAAATGAAGCATGGGCTGGAATCGTAGAGAAGAATGTTAAAATCATGTCACATGTTGAACATGATGACATTGCAGAAGATGTGGTTGAGACACCGCATATAAATCAGAATGTTGCAGCTCCATCTACTCCCAAGATAGATTAACATGTTTCAGTACAAGGTACTCCAACATCAGTCGCAGCTCAAGCTACTCCGACAAGCATACCAAGGGCGCAACAAACTCCATCAAGCAGTTCACAGAGTTCGACACTAGCAACTCCTGTAACATGCCCTTTTTGCTGCAGAACATTTTATGTTGGAAACATTATGTTAACTTTTATTGTAAAGTTTTCATGTTGGACAAGTGTTCAAGGATGACTATAATTTGCACAATATTTTATTATTTAATAAATAAGGTAGGAGATAAACACCTAAGGGGACTATTGAAAGAGTGGTTACTGACCCACTAGGTGGAATGGAATCTGGACTAGAAGGCAATGGACAAGTGGCAGCATCATGATGCAACTACCTAGCTATTGGTATGGGACAACTCCCTTGAAATGTGGTTATAGTGCCCTGGAAGGTGGGACTGGAGCTTGAGGCTCATTTATTCCAAACTGACCACTAAAGACCTAGGCAGTCTATATAAGAGCCATCAAATTATGAACTAAGGCTCATCACTTTTTCTGACGAGCAAATTTACCTTGGGGTTTTGTTGTGCTTGCACCCAAGAGATTTGATGAGGGGATATGCTAAGTTTTTTATCATGTTGTGAGTCTGCCTGTTACTGTTGAGCGCAGAAATTACATTGCTTAGTGCAGAAGGAATATTTTGAGTGCAGAATTTATACTACAGAGTGCAGAAGTTATATTATTTAGTGCCTTGCTTCTACACAGATTCCATCTACTTAGTGGTTCAGTAAGCAGGATCGGGGGTCCATAGGAAGCTAGCAGTTTGGCTACTTCTTTTGGAGAAGGTTGGGAGGAACAGGCCTCCTTCGATGTTTGTCGGCCCTATCTTCATATACAAGTTCTATTTGTTTATTTTCCATTAAGTAGTTAAATTTGTTTATCTACAAGTATTTAATTCCTATTTATAGAATGTATTCTTGTTCAGATGCATCTATTTTTCAGTTTCTAAACCTAATTAGGATTGTGAATAGTAATGATAAATTGAATAAAATATTCTCTGCATTTTATCCCACGTTAATGGATGTGCATCGTACTCTAGTACAAAGAAGAGATTAAGGTAGATGAATTGATAAGCATATTGCCAGATGAATAAGAAGATTAATACTATGGCATTTCATTAGTTTTTCCTATCATTAATATTTTGTAGGACATAATATAATTCTATGTCCTTCTTTTATCAAATTCTATATCCTTATTTTATCATTCTTTCATGAGTTAATCTTTTAAAAATTTACCGTATTTCTTTCACCAGACTGTATTGAAATAACAACTGCAAAAATATTTATATTTCCTAATTACATGGTATTATTACCCATTACTGTTATCAAGTATATATACCTTGAAAACAAACAGATTTCATATCTAAATATTGAAATTATCTTTTCTGTTACATAGTATTTAGGAAACCGTAACAACATCAATTTAAATAGCATCAACAAGTATTATATTAAATTTCTAGTCTAATAGTCATAGATTTAAATAAGGGTTTATTCTTCCATGTTTCTCTTTTCTAATCTTAGCACATTTTTTCTATTTTAGTCAATAATAATTCTTATGCACAATATTTATCCTTCTATATTGTTTTATTATTTAAACTATAGTTAATCCCTTTACTTATTGCATAGGATTAGAAACCCTAGTTCATGGTTTCATCATTTTCTTAATTCATTTGCAACTGTTTAAACATAGAGCTATTATTGTTTACCAAAATAGAGTTTTCATTTAAAAGTATTTTTCACATCATCATTTAAAAGTAGGATACGAAAATAATTGCAAAAACTCGGTACATAGCTGTAAAAAAAAAACATTGACTCTCGGCACACGGCCAACACACATTTTCTTTTGACAAACATGAACTTTAAATAATGTTTCCATTGCCATCAACCTAGGCACAAAAACGATTAACTCATTCATTCCTGGAGATCGATCTAAGAACATTTCGGCATCAATTTGAGATTTCATTATCACATTATCAACCGAAAAACTTTAAACAGAAATAACCATATGAGTAGCCCGCTGAAAAACACTCATTTGCAGAAGCTAAACATTTTATTTAGAAATAGCAAATCCTCACCCCAAAACTATAGATTAAGGTTTGAACATTTAAAGATAGGGTCAAAACCCTAGCTCTCGATTTCTTCTTAAAAACACAGTAGCTACAAAAACGACAAGTTTCACATAGACTGGAGCATTGCTCTCAAAACTGAACACAAACAAGATAATATAAGAAACATAGTTTTCATATTATCAAAGATGGTGGAAGGGAAAAAATCTCTCCACAACTGCTTTCTTCTATTACAGTTTTTACTTTGAAAATCAAACACCACAAGTCTCTTGCCATTTGGGTCGAGGTTTTTATCCTCCCTAAGATACCAACAGTTCATAATCATTTCGACAAAGGACCAATCCTCGAGGAGAAATACAAAGTATCGGCACATTACACACGAAGGCCCATTATTCATCTAACCAGCGTCAGAAGGTAACCACCAAGGCTTACCGGTCTATTTTGAAGAAGCCAACTACCAAAAACCCAAGCTGGAGAAGCCATCGACGAAGAGACCTGTCATTTGAAAACAAGAGGTGGTAAAAACGAGTTTAAAAATAAATCATTATATGCGAATAACATTTGTGGATTTCTCAAATTAGTATAGAGGACGCAGGGTTCGAACCGGGGACCTTACCTTTCAAGATTATCACCAAAGAAGAATGCCAAGACAACACACACTACAACCCTTACTCCACCACCCAATGCAAAGAAGAGTGGAAACAACTCTCATTTCAACTACCACTGGAAAGACAAGAAAAGCCGAGGATCGAATCAACTACCACGAAGACTTGGCCACTCACTCTGAAACTTTTAAGTGCAAAAGCTGTCACTATAAAATTCCATTAAAAATCCAGTCTTAAAGCTATCAATAGGTCGTGGTTTCGAACCATGGAAACTCTTCACAAATACCTGATATCAAACCATGAAGGCTCTCGGCCGGTCGGCCATTCCTCAGAGCCACTACACTGAATGCCGGGGAAAACAATAAATTCGTATAACATAATGGAGAGTAGGGTTAGAGCCCAAAGATCGAAACCCTTGCTAGATCAACAGTGGAGATCGCCGAAGGGTTTTCACGTAAACCCAAGAAACAACCAAGTTTAAATGATACCATCATTACTGTATCAACCAAGGAGGACAGCTCAGCCAAGCTTCAAACCAAAGGCTTACAGCTCGTCATGATGGTCAAAAACAACACCATACCTTCACATGCCTACCACCACGTTGATGTCCAGAGAGACATTCCATTGTCTCGACAGTCGTGATGTTAAATACAAAGGTGACCGTTGTGCCTTCCAGCACGAAACTTTCATAGCATTAACTCTTACCATTTTACAATGTATCGATTCAATGGTAAGGCTTCACAACCCTGCCAATTGTCTTAATACATTGCGTTAGGACGAGGTTGTAATAGTTTAGTTGGCTAGGATTCCATGGTATCATAAAGGGTCACGATTATGCACACACATATATTTCAATATATAAATGTATCGGACTTAGCACTTATGAAATCTCATTATAACCTGGATTTCTAATAGGAATTTAGTATATATTTCGTAGGTTAACATTTAAATAGAATTTTGTATATATATTTCTAGTTAGCATTGAATTATGAATTGAATGTAATGCTAGCATAGAATTGAAATAAGAATTATATGTATTTCTTAGCATAGAATTGAAATGTTATTTGTATATATTCCCTAGACTAGAATTTGAAAATATGATTTGCATATAGTTTCTCTAGGATAGAATTCAAATAACGATTACATAAAATTGTTAGGTTCTAATCATACAAAGAAATGCATATAGATAAGGCACACAATTTGTACTTAGCATTCATATATAGATATTGTCTATCTTTATAAGTTCTGCATTATTAGAACTCAAAATAAAAATATATGAAGGTAAGAATTATGTTATGCGATCTCATTTAAATATTTGTACAAAGAAATAAAAGAGCTAGTATAAGATTATGTTCAGTTTAACCAATGTTTCTCACCTGGTAGCATGTTCGATAATTTGTCTCTTAAATATTAATACATGGGAAATTACTGAAAACTGTTTAAAAACTCTTCGGTCACTTGTCATAAACACTAGACTTTACCTGTAAACTGCAACAAGTACGATTCAAATGCTTTAGCACGAATGCTAAGTAAGCCTTGGGGCGTCCGTAGGACCCCTTGATTATCAACAAAAGAACAATAGTTAATACAGTTAAAACATACATCATTGCATCAAAGAATAGAAGGATTGTAAAATATAGTTGAGTAAGAATGACATTGAAACATAGATATTAATAATCTAGACACAAACTTTACACTTTTAACCAACACAGTATTTAGTACAGCAAGATGACATTAAGCATTATTATATTCCACACAGTTAGAGTATGGATTAATTGCTATATCGAAAAATTTTAAATTTTTGTGATTTTTTTGTGTTGTTACATGTGGTATCAGAGCGCGAGTTCAAACTCTAGGCCTGAAATAGGCTCATGTGCACAAACAGAAAATAAATCAGAAAGTTTATGTTACTAACTTTTATTTTAATTTTATTTTTGTACAGAACAGATTGAACTTTAAATTGCAAGTATGCAAATACCAGAAGAATCAGCAGAGGACAGATCTCCTCGTAATGAACGTATTAATAATAATAATCCTGAAGTAATTTATGTTGAATTAAATAACCAGTCTTCCGAATTTTTACGTACTGTACAGGATTTAAAATATGAGTTAAGAATTGTTAAAGAAGAGAATGAACGGATTCTGAAGGTACAGGAGGAGTTAAAATAGAATTTGAGGGAGAACTATCATAATGATGAAAGAGGCAGAAAATCAGAAATGAAGTCTGATTCTGAAACAATGTCCCACAAACATAAATGTAAGAAACCAATAAATGATAAAAGGAATAGTTACTCATCATCTGAATCTAATCAAAGTAATAGTGAATCTAATCATGACAATAGTAACAGTGATTGCTTCTCTAAAAAGAGAAAACATAAGCATCATGAACAAATTACTGGAGAATTTAAAAAGATTAAGCCACCAACCTTTAATGGCGAAAGTGAGAAGGGTGAGGCAGCCGAAGCATGGTTGTTTGGAATGAAGAAGTATTTTAATATTTAAGACTACTCTTCTGAGTTAAAAGCCAAGATGGCTATTTACAATCTGACCAGGAAGGCAGATATTTGGTGGCAGGATCTTAAAATAATTAAGAGTATAAAAGTAAGAGAAGTAACCTGGAATATGTTTAAAAAGCTATTTAAGAAAAAGTTTTTGTCAGAATAGTATTTTGAAGATAAGTCAAAAGAGTTTTATGATTTGAAGTCGGGTACAATGAGCATGAAAGAGTTGTGCAGCAAGTTCCTTATCTTGCTGAGGTATGTACCTTATATGGTTGAAAAGAAGTCCAAAGTGCAAAGTTTTCTCAGTTGTCTACCTTTCAATATCAAAGACCAGATCGAGTATGATAACCCTTCACCTTGGAAGAGGCCATGAGAAAAGCTAATTTCTATTTTGATCAAAACAGAAAAAGAGAAGGAACAACTGGCTGGAAGAGTAATAAGTCTAATCATTTTGATTACAAAAAGAGAAGTTTTAATCAAAATTCTAAAAGTTTTCAGAAAAATTTTAATAACAGAAATTTTTCAAGTAATAATAATTACAGGGGTAATGCACCACATAATTTTAATGCTACAAAGAATGTACCTAATAATAATAACAACAACAGGTATGCTGAACAGAAAGGACGTTTGAAGTGTTTCGACTGCGGTGGACCACACAAGAAAGATGATTGCCCACACAACAAAAGGACAGTCAACAATACTCACACTATGCAAGCAGAACCTACAGTTGGAGAAATCGCAAGAGAAATGCCCATAATAAATGCAGCGCTGGAAAATCGTCAAGCTGACCATCAAACATCTATGGTCGAAATTGAAGGTATGATACAAAACAAATCTATTTCCATTCTGATAGATCCAGGTGCAAATTTAAGTTATATTTCACCTGCTTTAGTGAACAGTTGTAAGTTAAAAGTAGATAAATTTGACAATGCATGGTTAGTTCAGCTTACAATAGGTACTAAAAGAAAAGTTACATATTTTGTCAAGGATTGTGAAGTGTTTATAAGTTAGCTAAAAACGCAAGTTAATCTGAATGTTTTACCATTAGGTTCATATGACTTGTTGATTGGCATGGACTGGCTTGAACAACATAGAGTAATACTTAATTGTTATGAGAAATCTTTAACTTGTTTGAATAATGAAGGTAATACTGAAACAGTAAAAGGAATTCTTAGGAATATTTCAGTAAGACAAATTTCTGCATTACAAGTTAAGAGAGCTACCAAAAAGGGCTGTAAAATGATTGTTGTTAATGTTCTTAATGACAAGTTTTCATTTAAAGAAGACACGTTAAAACTGGAGGATATTCCTATCCTTAGGAACTTTTCTGACGTATTCCCAGAAGAAATTCCAGGATTACCTCCGAAAAGGGAACTTGATTTCACCATTGAGTTAGTACCAGGTGCCGTACCAAATTCAAAGGCTCCCTACAGGATGAATATTCTGGAGTTAAATGAGTTAAAATCTCAGCTTAAAGAATTAATAGATAAAAAATCCATAAGGCCAAGTGTGTCTCCTTGGGGAGCACCAGTAATTTTCGTTAAAAAGGAGGATGGTACCATGTGATTGTGCATTGATTACCGTCGGCTGAATAAAATGACAATTAAGAACCGATATCCCTTACCCCGCATAGATGATCTATTTGATCAAGTACGCAGAGCAGAGATATTCACTAAAATTGATTTAAGGTCTGGGTATCACAAGGTTAGAATAAAAGATGAAGACATATTCAAAACTGCATTCAGAACGCGATATGGATACTACGAGTTCATAGTTATGCCTTTTGGGCCAACCAATGCACTAGTAGTGTTCATGTGTTTAATGAACAACATTCTGCATAAATATTTGGATAAGTTTGTAGTTTTATTTATTGATGATATTCTAATTTACTCAAAAACTAAAGAAGAGCATGATGAACATTTAAGAATAATTCTGCAAGTTTTAAGAGAACATCAGCTTTACGCTAAGTTTAGTAAATGTGATTTTTATAAAGATAAAATATAGTACTTAGGTTACATAATTTCTAAAGATGGAATTTCTATCGACCCTGAGAAGATAAAATAAATTAACAAGTGGCCTATCCCTAATGATGTAACTAATGTTCAGTCATTTATGGGTATAACAGGTTACTATTGAAAGTTTATCGAAGGGTTTTCAAGAATTGTGAACCCCATTACTTCTTTACAGAAGAAGGGGAAGAAATTCGTATGGGATCAAAAGTGTCAAGAATGCTTTAATAAGTTAAGAGAATTATTAACTACGGCACCAATCTTAAAAATTGTTGACCCCAATAAGGATTTCGTCATATGCACTGATGCATGCAACGATGGACTTGGAGGGGTATTAAGTCAAGAAGGTCATGCCATTGCTTTTGAGTCAAGGAAGTTAAAATTTCAGGAAATGAATTATGCAACTTATGATCTTGAGTTAGCAGTCGTTATACATGCACTGAAAATGTGGTGCCATCACTTGATTGGAAGAAAATTTATACTAATGATGGATAATAAAGGCCTAAAGTACTTGTTGGATAAAAAAAATCTTAACACGAGGCAAGATAGATAGGTAGCTTTCCTTAGCGAGTATGATTTCAATATTCAACACATTAAGGGGAAAGAAAACAAAGTTGTTGATGCCTTGAGCAGAAATGCCAAATTAAACTTTGTGGCAGTAATCAGCATGTTTAAGACATATCTGGAAAATCAGATCGAAGAAGGAATTAAGCAAGATGAAAATTACCGAAAGTTACATGCTAAAGTGGCTTAAAATTTATCTGAAAATTTAATAACAGATTACATCATTAATGAAAAAGGATTCTTGATTTATAAAAACAAAATTTATGTGCCTAATATGTTGAAAGTTAAGCTGCTGATTTTGGACGAAGTTCATAAGAGTCCTTATTCGGGACACCTTGGTTATCAAAAAATGATAACTATGTTAATAAAAGATTATTTCTGGCCCAATATGAAGAACGAAGTGGCTGAGTATATAGCTAGGTGTTTCGAATGTCAGATTATAAAGGATGAACACCAACACCCAACTGGATTATTGTAGCCATTGCCAATTCCAGAATGGAAATGAGAGATTATAAGTATTGATTTTATTACAGGTTTACCTAAAAACCAGAAACATAATGACTCCATAATGGTGGTTGTGGACAAGTTAAGTAAGGCTGCTCATTTTATTCCTATTAAAACTACTTTTAAAGCTTCTAACACTGCAAATGTATTCTTGAAGCAAGTCTTTCTCTTACACGGAATTCCAAAGGTAATTATTTTTTACCGGGACTCTAAGTTTACTGGAAATTTTCGGACAACACTGTTTAAAGGTTTAAATACTAAACTAAATTTCAGCACTTCTTTCCACCCACAATCTGATGGTCAAATAAAAAGGGTAAACTAGATTTTAGAAAACATGCAAAGAATGCATGTCAAAGATCAGCCATCTAAGTGGGAAGATTATCTACATTTAGCAGAATTTGTATACAATAATCATTATCAAGCATCTTCTAGGTTAAGTCCATTTGAGATTTTGTATGGAAGAAGATGGTGTACTCTTATTTCTTGGGATAACTCTGTAGACAGATTAATGCTAGGACCAGATTTATTGAAAGAAATGGAGCTAACCGTGAAACAAGTTCCAGGTAACTTAAAAGTTGCCCAAGATCGGTAGAAAAGTTATGCAGATTTGAAATGCACTGAAAGAGAATTTCAGGTGGGAGACCATGTTTTTATAAATTTAAAACCCAATAAAAGTTCTTTGAAGCTTGGGAGTTGTGCTAAACTAGCACCAAGGTATTGTGGACCATTGAAAATCCTATCAAGGATTGGAGTTGTTGCATATCAATTGGCATTGCTATATAATTTAAAAATCCACAATGTTTTTCACATTTCTATTTTAAAGAAGTATGTGCAGGATGCTACTCATGTGTTGAATTGGAATGACATACAGGTGGAACCCGGAGGAGATTTTCAGGTGGAATCAGACTGTATTCTCGACCGTAGGGAAATTATGCTTCGGAATCGCACCATAGGGTAGGTAAAGGTGCAATGGAAGCACATTAGCCCTGATGAAACTACTTGGAACTAGAAAGTAATATGTCGATAGCATATCCATTTTTGTTCGATGAGGAATCTGATGAAAAATAAGCAACATCAAGGACGATGTTGACCTTAAGTGGGGGTGTTTGTAACATGCCTTTTTTGCTGAAGAACATTTTATGTTGGAAACATTATGTTAAATTTTATTGTAAATTTTTTATGTTGGACAAGTGTCCAAGGATGACTGTAATTTGCACAATATTCTATTATTTAATAAATAAAATAGGAGACAAACACCTAAGGGGACTGTTGAAAGAGTGGTTATTGACCCACTAGGTGGAATGGAATCTGGGGTAGAAGGCAATGGACAAGTGGAAGCATCATGATACAACTAACTAGTTGTTGGTATGGGACAACTCCCTTGAAATGTGGTCATAGTGCCTTGGAAGGTAGGACTGGAGCTTGAGGCTCATTTATTCCAAACTGACCACTAAAGACCTAGGCAGTCTATATAAGAGCCATCAAATTATGAACTGAGGTTCATCACTTTTCCTGACGAGGAAATTTACCTTGGGTTTTTGTTGTGCTTGCACCCAAGAGATTTGATGAGGGGATATGTTAAGTTTTTGATCATGTTGTGAGTCTGTCTGTTACTGCTGAGTGCAGAAATTACATTGTTGAGTGCATAAGGAATATTTTGAGCGATGAAGTTATACTAGAGAGTGCAAAAGTTATATTATTCAATGCCTTGCTTCTACACACATTCCATTTACTTAGTTGTTCAGTAAATAGGCTCGGGGGTCCATAGGAATCCAGCAGTTTGGCTGCTTCTTTTGGAAAAGGTTGGGAGGAATAGGCCTCCTTGGGTGTTTGTCGAACCTATCTTCATCCACATGTTCTATTTGTTTATTGGCAATTAAGTAGTTAAATTTGTTTATCTGCAAGTATTTAATTCCTATTTACAGAATGTATTCTTGTTCAGATGCATCTATTTTTCAGTTTCTAAACCTAATTATTATTGTGAATAGTAATGATAAATTGAATAAAATATTCTCTGCATTTTTCCCCATGCTAATGGATTTGCATCGTACTCTAGTACAGAGAAGAGATTAAGGTAGATGAATTGATAGGCATATTGTCGGATGAATAAGAAAATTAATACTGTGGCATTTCATTAGTTTTTCTTATCATTAATATTTTGTAGGAAATAATATAATTCTATGTCCTTCTTTTATCATTCTTTCATCAGTTAATCTTTTAAAAATTTGCTGTATTTCTTTCACCAGACTGTATTGAAATAACAACTGCAAAAACATTTATATTTCCTAAGTACATAGTATTATTACCCATTACTGTTATCAAGTATATATATCTTGAAAACAAACAGATTTTATATCTAAATATTGAAATTATCTTTCTGTTACATAGTATTTAGGAAACCGGAACATCTGCAATTTAAATAGCATCAAAAAGTATTACATTACATTTATAATCTGATAGTCATAGATTTAAATAAGGGTTTATTCTTCCATGTTTCTCTTTTCTAATCTTACCACAGTTTTTCTATTTTAGTCAATAATAATTCTCATGCACAGTATTTATCCTTCTATATTGTTTTATTGTTTAAACTATAGTTAATCCCTTTACGTATTGCATAGGATTAGAAGCCCTAGTTTGTGGTTTCATCATTTTCTTAACTCATTTGCAACTGTTTAAACATAGAACTATTACTGTTTACCAAAACAGAGTTTTCATTTCAAAGTCTTTTTCACATCATCATTTAAAAGTAGGATACGAAAATAATTGCAAAAACGCAGTACATAGCTATAAACAAAAACATTGACTCTCGACACACGACCAACACACATTTTCTTTTGACAGACATGAACTTTAAATAACCTTTCCATTGCCATCAACCTAGGCACAAAAACAATTAACTCATTCATTCCTGGAGATCGATCTAAGAACATTTTAGCATCAATTTGAGATTTCATTATCACATTATCAATCGAAAAACTTTAAACAAAAATAACCATACAAGTAGCCCGCTGAAAAACACTCATTTGAAGAAGCTAAACATTTTATTTAGATACAACAAATCCTCACCTCAAAATTACAGATTAATGTTTGATCATTTTAACATAGGGTCAAAACCCTAGCTGTCGAGTTCTTCTTTAAAACACAGTAGCTACAAAAATGACAAGTTTCACATAGATTGGAGCATTGCTCTCAAAACCGAACACAAACAGGATAATATAATAAACATAGTTTTCGTATTATCCAAGACGGTGGAAGGGAAAAACTCTCTCCATGGCTACTTTCATCTGTTATAGTTTTTACTTTGAAAATCAAACACCACAAGTCTCTTGCCATTTGGGTCGAGGTTTTTATCCTCCCTAAGCTTCCAACACTTCACAATCATTTCGACGAAGGACCAATCCTCAGGGAAAAATACAAAGTATCGGAGCATTACACACGAAGGCCCATTATTCATCTAACCAGAGTCAGAAGGTGACCACCGAGGCTTATCGATCTATTTTGCAGTAGCCAGCTACCAAAAACCTAAGCTGGAGAGGCCATCGATGAAGAGACCTGTCATTTGAAAACAAGAGGTGGTCAAAACAAGTTTAAAAAGAAATCATTACATTCGAATAACATTTGTGGATTTCTCATATTAGTATGGAGGACGCAGGGTTCGAACCAGGGACCTTACCTTTCAAGATTATCCCTGGAGCAGAACGCCAAGAAAGCACACACTACAACCCTTACTCCACCACTGAATCCAAAGAAGAGTGGAAACAACTCTCATTTCAACTACCATTGGACAGCCAAGAAAAGCCGAGGACAGAATCAACTAGCATGAAGACTTGGCCACTCACTCTAAAACTTTTAAGTGCAAAAGTTGTCACTGTAAAATTCCCTTAAAAATCCAGTCTTAAAGCTATCAACAAGTCATGGTTTCAAACCATAGACACTCTTCACAAATACCTGATATCAAACCCTAAAGGCTCTTGGTCGATTGACCATTCCTCAGAGCCACTACACCGAATGCCGAGGAAAAAAATAACTTCGTATAACATAATGGAGAGTAGGGTTAGAGCCAAAATACCGAAACCCTTTCTAGATCAACGATGGAGATCACTGAAGGGTTTTCACGTAAACCCGAGCAACAACCAAGTTTAAATGATACCATCATTACTGTATCCACCAAGGAGGACAGCTTAGCCAAGCTTCAAACCAAAGGCTTATAGCTCGTCACGATGGTCAAAAACAACACCATACCTTCACATGCCTATCACCACATTGATGTCCATGAAGACATTCCATTGTGTCGACAGTTGTGATGTTAAATACAAAGGGGACCGTTGTGCCTCCTAGCACAAAACTTTCATAGCATTAACTCTTACCATTTTACAATGTATCGATTCAATGGTAAGACTTCACAACCCTGCCAATTGTCTTAATACGTTGCGTTAGGACGAGGTTGTAATAGTTTAGCTATCTAGGATTCCATGGTATCATAAAGGGTCACGATTATGCACACACATATATTTCAATATATAAATGTATCGGACTTAGCACTTATAAAATCTCATTATAACATGGATTTCTAATAGGAATTTAGTATATAGTTCCAAGGTTAACATTTAAATAGAATTTTGTATATATATTTCTAGTTAGCATTGAATTATGAATTGCATGTAATGCTTGCATAGAATTGAAATAAGAATTGTATGTATTTCTTATCATAGAATCGAAATGTTATTTGTATATATTCCCTAGACTAGAATTTGAAAATATGATTTGCATATAGTTTCTCTAGAATAGAATTAAAATAACGATTACATAAAATTGTTAGGTTCTAAGCATACAATGAAATGCATATAGATAAGGCGCACAATTTGTACTTAGCATTCATATATAGATATTGCCTATCTTTATAAGTTCTGCATTATTCGAACTCAAAATAAAAATATATGAAGGTAATAATTATGTTATGTGATATCATTTAAATATTTGTACAAAGAAATAAAAGAGCTAGTATAAGATTATTTTCAGTTTAACCAAAGTTTCTCACCCGGTGGCATGTTCGATAATTTGTCTCTTAAACATTAATACATGGGAGATTACTAAAATCTGTTTAAAAACTCTTCAGTCACTTGTCAAAAACACTAGCCTTTACATGTAAACTACAAGTATGATTCAAATGCTTTAGCATGAATGCTATGTAAGCCTCGGGGCGTCCGTAGGACCCCTTCATCATCAACAAAAGAACAATAGTTAATACATTAATAACATACATCATTGCATCAAACAATAGAAGGATTGTAAAATACAGTTGAGTAAGAATGACATCGAAACATAGATATTAATCATCTAGATGCAAACTTTACACTTTTAACCACCACAGTATTTAGTACAACAAGATGACAGTAAGCATTATTATATTCCACACAGTTAGAGTATGCATTAATTGCTATATCGAAAAATTTTAAATTTTTGTGATTTTTTTGGGATGTTACAACTCTGGCAAAGACAAGAAGTCTGCGTGAGATATATGAGAATGGTACACCCAATTAATTCTCAGTTTTCAATTATTTTCTCAAGTTAATGATCTGCTAACATTTGAAGAAGTTGTAGAAGATAAAGTCTGGGCACAAGCCATGGATGAAGAAATTGAATGCATTGAGAAGAATCAAACATGGGAATTAGTCAATGTTCCTATCGACAAGGATGTGATAAGCATCAAATGGATTTATAAGACCAAGCAAGATGCCGTTGGAAATGTACAGAAGCACAAGGCAAGATTGGTAGCAAGAGGATTTACACAACAACCTGGCATAGACTTTAATGAAACTTTTGCACCTGTAGCGCAAATGGACACTGTCAGAACAGTTTTGGCCATCGCAGCACAAAATAAATGATCTGTTTATCAAATGGATGTCAATTCTGCATTTTTAAATGGTTACTTGGATGAAGAAATGTACATGTAGTAGCCACAAGGCTATGAAGTTCTAGAACAAGGACATAGAGTATAAAGACTAAAAAAGGAACTCTATCGTTTGAAGCAAGCTCCGTGAGCTTGGTACAGTCGCATTGACTCTTACCTCATTCAGAATGGATATCATAGAAGTGAATGTGAGCCAACGTTGTACACAAAAATCAAGAAGCAAGGTAATAAGCTAATTGTATGCTTGTATGTAGACGATTTAATATTTACTGGTGATTTTGGCATAGAAGAATTTAGAACAGTTATGGAAAGTGAATTTGACATGACTAATTTGGGGCTTATGAAGTATTTTCTGGGCATTGAAGTCGAATAGACTGAAAATGGGATATTTATATCTCAGTCGCTATGCAAGTGATGTCTTGAACAAATTTAAGATGCTAAACTATAACACAACTCCAACACCAGTGGTAACAGGTTTGAAATTGAGCAAGGATGATGATGGATCCAATGTAGATCCTATGCTGTTTAAAAGGCTTGTTGGCAGCCTTATGTATCTTATAGGGACAAGGCCAGACATCATGTATGGAGTCAGTTTAATCTCAAGATCCATGGAGTCACCAAAAGAATCTCATTGGCAAGTAGGAAAAAGAATTATGAGGTATCTAACTGGAACAAAAGACTTTGGTATTTTGTATTGAACCTCAGAAAATTTGAAACTCATTGGATATACTCACAATGACAATGGAGGCAGCATAGACGATAGAAAAAGCACATCTTGCAATACATTTCATGTAGGAACAGGTGTTGTATCATTGGCTTCAAAGAAGAAACCGATCGTAACTCTTTATTTAGCAAAAGAAGAGTATGTCGCAGCTACAAGTGCTGCATGTCAAGCCATTTGGATGCAGAGAATGTTAAGTGATCTGTCGCAGAACCAACAAGAACCCACAATCATTTACTGCGACAACAATTCAATTATCGCATTGCCAAAGAATCATGTGTATCACAAGATAACCAAGCACATGGACACAAGGTATCATTTTATTAGAGAGTTGATAAATAACAAGGAAATATGTTTAGAATTTTGCAGGTTTGAAGATCAGGTAGTAGATATATTCACAAAACCATTGGCGAGGGACACATTCCAATATCTGTGAAGTTGTTTAGGAGTGACAAGTTCTGCACAGTGAACTTCATCATGCACAGAGCATGTTTAAGCTCTAAATCATTTTGTAAAATCTATTTTTGTTTAAAGATCCCCATTCACCCATAATTAAGGGGGAGTGTTGGAGAAATGTAATTACGCGTTGAATGTGCATCTAGTACATGTCCACTCTGTCAGTCGCCTCGTCAGACGTTTTGTGAGTCCCCTGTATCACAGATATGTCAGACAGTCTGTCAGAAGGCTTCGTGCACTCTTCATAGTATTTATTCAGCTGCGTTTGTATTCCGCAAATAGAATTTATTATAGTCTTTAATGGAATTCAATAGTTTCCAGGTGAAGCGATCCCAAGTTTATGTATAAATATAAATCAATCTTAGAAGTTTAAATAGAGATGTGGGGGTGAAAGGAGAAGAAGAAGTTCATCGGGAAATGTATGAGGAGCCCAAGCTCTGCATAAAATGGTGAAAGATTGAAGTATTTACCATCTGTTTGTATTGCGGCAATGTTACTTGTTTTACTGCGGTAATATATAAGTCAATAGTTATTTTGTGTTCATTCTCAAGAATGGTGGTTATTACATGCCGCACATCTTCTTCATATTCACCCATGTAAATGTTGTTTAACTTTACTGTCTATAAAAGATATTAAGTTTTTCATATATATTTCAGGGCGGTAAAGTTTTAGTTTAACGCGGAGTAACTTCGACATAATATTCATACTTCCGTTCTTATGTTTTAGCAAGAAATACTTTATTAAAATGTTTGCTTAAGAATAGGTTTGTCGAAGTCAAGTAGTCCGCGAAGTTACGAAGTTATGTTGAGTAAAAGATATCTTCATATCAAGAAGTCCGCAATGTATTGTTTTTCGCAAGGTTAAGCAATATCGCATATCGCATAAGATTAAGCATATCGCACAATTTGTGAAGTAAATTATGCGAAAGCAATTGGCGCGACTTAAATTTGGTGCAATTCAATTTGTGTGAATTAAAGTTCCGCGAAGGTAATATCTGCGAAGTAAATGCTTGGTGAAGTGAAAGTCTTTCGCTAAGTTGGGGTTTCCGTCAAAGTCCATAGCCAAAGAAAGTATTTGTTTACTGCGCAGTTAATTTTTAAATTGAGTGTGCGGTGTTGCGGTGTGCTTTTCCCTTGAGTAGTAATGTAATAGGTAACTCTCTAGCGAAGCTCCCTCTTGGCTAAGGTGAATTCCTCGTCTTTGTAGCCGTGCTTTTGTTGGTGGAGGATGTTTCACTACATTACCGCCGAATTTCCCGAGAAGTGTGGCATCTGAGAGAACCAAAATGGAGCTAGGAAACAGTTGGTTGGAGTGATTTATGGACATTTGGTTGAACCATACATCACAATCCCAAGATTGATGATGGTCTAGTGTGCAAGGGGACAGATGTCGAGCGAAACTTTTGCTCCAATTTTTAAGGTGTTTCTACCACAGTTGAACTTTACAAATTGAAAAATTAATGGAGCTTTGACCGTTTTTTTGGTTTGAATTGTCCAAACCTATCACCGCATGCCTTCCCTTTTTCCCTTCCTTGATTGGTGAACCTTGTGTAATATTTTCTTAGCAGTCTTTAATGTTGGATCCTGTGTGCCCGCATCCATGGTTCCTGTCTATAATTTGACATCCTCTTCCTCCACAACTACCAATTCAAGTAACTAGATGACATGATGGAAGATACCACAACATAACACGAGAACTATGTATAAAACTAGAGCAATCTTGCTGCAATGTCCTTTCCATGGTTTTAGCAATGTCAAATATGCAATGAGAATAATAAGCATAATAGTAGGGCATAAACTATGTAAAAGGACATAATTGGTAAGGCCAATAATATTAGTTTGCATTCAACAATATACACAGTAAAAGCCTACTTTGTATTGACATAGTAATCCTTGTTGTAATTTGGTGAATGGCTACGGTTTCCAATATATTGGTATATAGTCAAACGAATACTCATATTGGGCCTTTTTTCCATGATAATTTCATGAGGATTTGCTTTGCCTTGGCATAAGAAATAATAAAATTAAAAAATATGTAATTTCTAATTTTTACTTTTCATAATATCAACACCAATGAGCAGTATTGCATTTTAACTAATTAGCATAACTGCATTTTAAAATGATCATCATATCAACACTAATGAGCATAAATGCATTTTAACTATTATTAATCTATCCAATTAATACTACTTGAGAATGTCATAAAGATCCAAATTCAACTTTAAAAAAGCATTTATAAGACATTATAATTTCAACGCATAATATTGTGACCCAAAAACACAACACCTCGAGATAAAAAGAAGCATATACACAATGCACTTAACACAACAGTGAATGCATTACTATGGGCAATCCACATCCATTTGGCGATCAAATTCCTATAATAGTATGAGAAGTCAGTCGACCTCGATTGCTACAGAGAATCGCTACATGACCAACAGCGTTGCCACGGTCTCGTTCCAACTTGAAGGTACACGTTTTGAAATGGTTTTACTGTCCAATATCAAGCCTATTGAAAAGTTTTGTTAGCTGCTTGTGGAAATAGGTGCCGATGAGTATTGCGGAAATCACACCTGAACCAAATAGGATATTTATATTTGCCATAAGAGACCACAAGGGCAGTTTCCTTATAGAAGAGACCACAGAGATCGTAGCAGCACTTGTAAAAGCTATGCTAATGAGATATCCACATTTTTTATTTCTTCTCACATAGCACTTATCTCTGTGGTCTGTTCTACAAGGCAACTGCCCTTGTCGTCTAGTATGGCAAATAGAAATATCCTCTTTGCTTCAAGTGTGATTTCAGTAATCTGTATCAGTAGCTATTTTCGCGCGCTTGTTTTGAGATCCGTCTTGTGCACTTCTCTTTCCCAGCCACACAATAATGTCTGAGACTACCACTTCCGTGTCCTTGGGAGGTTCGTCTTATCACCACTTTTAGCAAAAGCATACTCATAGATGGGTTTGCCACTTTATCTTCTGCCCCATGAAGAACCAGGAAGGGCAACGTCACCTGCAATACAACATTTCTTATATATATAAAAAATTCTTCGGAACCGTTCGGATCATTACGTGACCATCGATATGGTTTGGTTTTTTTCAATGTTAGAAAATGGTACCTCGTTCAACCGTTCCTCTATGTCCACACTTGCCATCATTATCAAAACCAGTCCTTAGACTAGGCCTACCTATATAAACATATGGATTTGTTCGAATCTTCGCAGACAAGCAAAAAACCGCGAGAATACGCCTTCTTACTTAATAGTAGGAATGGAATTATGCTATCAAAAATTACAATTCATTCGTTACCTTTTGTCTTTTCTCCGGTTCCTTAAAAGTCAGCTCTATATATCCTTATCGGCACAATCTTCCATTTAGGGATTATAGTAGTCAGCCTCTGTATTATGTTCATAACCACAAGATGAGGCTTTAGCTCTTTGCAGGTCTTATTCATGTCAGCTTAAACGAAAGTATACATATCGAATCTTGACCTACATACTTGGCATGATTATTTATCTTTACCTTACACATTGGGGCGACAAGGACAGCACCATTCCACTAGATAGGTTGCTTTCTATGTATGAGAATTGCCACGGCTCCTCCCATGGACTCGCCATAGAGGAACCTCGATTTGTTCCTATATTCAACGCGTTCTGTAATTTTCATGCTCCACAATAATTATGTGTTATTATATGTGTATGGAACTTCATACTCCTAACAAACCATATGAATAATACAATCATTACAGTTATGGATGATAAATACCTGCTACTGCCTTGAAACAAGGTGCAGAATCAATTACAATGTCTTGAAAGCTTTGTATGTAACCACGTATTCCACGGGATTTCCCATGACCTTCATAAGCTATGGCCTTTGCAAGTTTCCAATGTCTGGTAATCATACGAGTACACAGGTTATTAGTTTTGGGGATAAATTAATGAAAACAATCTTTTTGAATCTGGTGGCAGACGGATCCTAACCTTTTGAATCTGCTGACAGACGGATCTGCTGACCGACGGATCCTAACCTTCCATGAAAATGCTGCACTCCATGGCGTAGCCTGCAATTACCACAATGAAAGGTAAAAATTTACAAATTTTCTAATCCATGAAATCATTAAATTATTTTTTGCCCAAATTGATATTTGATGGTCAGTTGTAGAGTTGAGACGGCATGAATAACGTGATTGGGCAAACCAACCATGTATTATTAAACCCACATTACGCTTCAATTTATTGACACATATTAAACTTTAAAGAAGAAGAGATGTATCATAATTACGTTTGGGCCTGTATGAATTAAAACAAAATAGAATTAGAGCCAATGAACTAATAAATTAGAAGCATAATGAAATCTCTCCAAATTAATTTAACATCTAATGACACTATGGAACATTACATTACCAAAATAAAAAATAAATAAATAAAAGTTTAATTTAAATATCAAAATAAAAAATAAATAAATAAAAGTTTAATTTAAAAAATCTATGTATTTTTATAAAGTAAAAAATTAAAACTTAAATCTGAATTTATTAAGCAAAAGAGGTATAAATTTCTTTAACTTGAAATTAAAAAGAATTGCATATAAATTTCTTTAACTTGAAATTAAAAAGAATTGCAGGTTAAAAAATTGGATTTTTCTGGCAAAAAAATATAAATTTATTTAATTTAAAATTAAAAAAATTACACATCAAGAAATTGGATGCTTCTCATTATTTAATAAATTCTAATTCTAATTTAAGATAAATAAACATAAGTTCTATAATAAATATTTTTCTATGAACTAGATTCATGTGATAATACAAATAAAAATAGCAATAAAGAGATCGAAGTTCTTTGAGGAGATTCTCGCCTATCAATCTCTGTGCTCAGGGCGTGAAAGAGAGAATGGCCTTATATTTACTGGACTACCAACAAACTAAGTGCTCTATGCTCATCAATGCACGGTCATAGTTACCAAGTATTTGTTTGATGTTTACATGCAGAGAGATTAAATATGTGTACAAATTCTTAAATTTAAGCATGACTAAATGTCTACTTTTAAACAAGATATTGATTGTGAATTTTGAAAAATTCTAGAGATTATAATCATCCTAGAAAAACTTTAACTATTGTCTTGAAGTGTAAACAAAACTTTCATACAAAATAAGATGCATTTTAACTATTGATGAATCCATCCAATTAACATCACTTAAGAATTTCAAGAAAAACCAAATTGATATGAAATCGTCATACTGTATTCATTGATCTTACAAATGTACAACAAAAACCCAAAATGTACAACAAAAACCAAAAAATGTAGATGATAATATCTACCATTTTGCAACGATCGTGCAAACTATAGAAGATAACTCTTTCTCTGCAATGATCGTGCAAATGCAATGATACTGCCAATGTTGTATCTCAGAGCAGAAAAGGCACCTGCAACTCAGAATTCTGGGGCATGAAAACATGGCATGGCCTTTTGAATTTATAGATGAATTGGGTCGTCTTATCAGTGATGGTATGGATGAAATATGGTTGATGAAAAAGGGCATCTCCATCATCTCCTTCTTTGATCGAATCTTTGGGAAAGGAGAGATTACACAAGCTACACGTTCGCTGGTGAATTAATACGAAAACTCTTATCTAATGTCAACCTTTGGCATGTTTAAAAAATTGTATGGCTTACTCAAGAAACTATAACAACATTTATAGTGCATAGTGATGTGTGATGTTATTTGTGGACAGATGGCAAACCAAATCCTCACTCCAAATCCTTACGATGACATCACTTATTTACAATCAATAAATTTTTTTTATAATAAACTTTACTCATTGAAAAAATAAATATTTTAAATTTTGTCCAGCCAAATAATATGTGGAAAATAGCTCTAATTTGTCTCACACATAACAATACATATTAATAAATACGAGCTTATTATCCAAATTCAATTTCCATATCTACCTTATCATAAACATAGTATGGTAAAATCACATACCATCCATGGAATTTACGATGTCGCTGGGTGCGTCGTAACCACAATTCACGTTTTCCAATCCTACCCATTCCAATCCCGGCCACTAACAAACAATTAATTTTTTTTAAGGCTCTCATCCCCAAAACATCCATGCAACTTCATGACACATACTGCTCTCATTATTCTCCTGCAACATTAAGACTTGTACCTTTGAAATGCTCTCATGCATTTTTTTGGATTGAATTGCTCTCATCCATTTTTTTTGGAAAAATAGGCTTACATACCATTTTCTATACGTTCGATGAAAACTACATCTTCAAACTCATTATAGCACAAACTCAAGATCCTCATTCTTCCGAGAGCTTTGATGTTAGGAGCACCATTCCAGCTTTATATAAATGAGAGAATCGTGGTGTTTATAAAAATGGCGTCCCTAGCCACATCAAACTCATGACCTGACAGGAAGTTAAATCACGCGTATGGGATGAAACTAGCCTTTGTGTGACGGTCACGTAAATGGCATGCTTGGCCACATGACCGGGCAATCATGCTTTTGGCATGGTGCGTTAAAATAATGATAAAATGTAAAGGAACACGTTCATATACCACAAATTTGAAAGAGATATTATAATCTTTTTGAATTAAAATACATTATACTTATATTAAAATCATATTTAAAATTTAGTATAAACTTTTAAACTATTTTTATTAACTTAATATAACTATACGCGTAAGGTGAATGGGTGGAATGGCAAGTCCTGAATTTCTTACGGTCCCTAATCCTCTCACTGGAAGGATTGTTAAAACGCCAATTTTATAGGCGAAACATTTAATTAAGTTGAATTATAAATCTTATTTGTGGACCCAAAATATTATTACTCCAGCCAATATATTACTAAATCAAAGTAAAGGTTTTGTGTGATACAATTTTGTAATTAAAAGTCATGTTAATTTCCGAATTTCTACACTAACATTGTAATTTTTTATTGAGCTCTTTCTAGAGACTCTATACTTTATCCACCTTTAAGAATGTATTTATTTTTTCATTACGAAAAATAAAGTAGGTTTTTATATCGCAAACAAATGTTAAATTAAAAATATGAAAAATAAGCTGAATTGGTATTTTAAAGCTTTTTTCTTATTATTAAAGGTTTGATCATTGTTAAATGTTTTTTTTTTAATAAATTTTAAACTTATTTTTAATTTTATAATAAAATTTAAATTATTTATTAAAAAATCAATTTTTAACTTTTATTAACTTGGTCCTTTGAATAATATGTATGAGTCATATTAATTTGTAATCTCCTTACATAACTATATATTCATATTAGGTTATGAACCATAAAGAACATTGTAATATTTTTTTAATTACAAGTGCTTGTTTTTCTAAGTTATTATCAAGAGTTTTTGGGGCTCACATCAACGAAGTATTTAATAGTTGTGACATCATTAAATCTCTAATTAAAGAATGAGTTTGTTTAATGTTTTTTTTTATGTTTTAATTAATTTTAAACATAAATTTGGTTGGGTAGTAATTTCAACATGAATAATAATTTGAATTTTTTCAATAAATTTTACTAATTTTTTTCTTAGTTAATATGTAAAGGTGTAGAGATATTTTAAAGATATAAAATCTCTCTCTATATATAGGGTTGGTGTTTTTGCATGCCTCAACCTCCAATTAGTGTTAGGCTTTGGACCTTTTAAAATATTATTGAAATCCACAAGTGATTAGCTCCATCTTTGTTTCTAATATAAGCTAATGTGGTATCCACTACATTCCATGGTGGTTAGCACATAGGTCAAATTGTGTATAAGGACTTACTTTAACTAGAATTGGGTCCTTATGATCCAAATAAACATTTGTATTTAAATGTAAAGAATTGAACTATAAATCTAACACTAAGTCTTATTTTACAACTGTTTTTTGTAAGCTAGTACCCACGGAGTTTCTAACCGATGAAGTAACAAAACGAGTTCCTTAACAATAAACCCATTCAACCTCTATTCTATGCCATGTTGGACTTATTTACATATATGTTAATTTAATTGTTTATAACAAATGGAATTTTAATAATTAGAATTTCTTAAAAAGAACAAGGTAGGAGTTTACAAAATACCTGTAGAACTCTATGAGTTAGCACCCTAATCTTCATCTCTATTCATTTAATCTTGCCACAGTCAATCCCCAAACTATAGTTTACCTCATTTCCATCTAGGAATAGCCCACCTGGATTCCTATCTCTAACAAAACCATAGTTTCCTTCGCTCTCTGTGCCGGAACCCCCAAGAAAAACAATAGTAACCAAAACCTGTATTTTCCTTCTTTCTCCTCCAATAATTTTTTCTTCCTAAAAATAAAATTTTCAATTCTCTCCCCGTCTTCTAAAAAGAGCTGTTCACACCCTCTATTTTCTTCCTCTTCATCATATTTTCCATACCCTTTACCCAAAGTCCTCTCTCAACCACCTCCATCAATGGATCATAAATATCCCTTTCTTGATTCTATAGAAATACTAATTAAAAAATTAAAATAAAATAATTCAAAATAAATAACCATAAATTAGAATGCAAGTCATGTGTATTATTAAAAATTGAGATTTTCCCCTAAAATAATCATGACAAGCTAACATACTCAATTAATTCATCCTACCAACTAATAATTAATGCTATTAGATATCTACTATATATTTATATGTATGCATTTATTCATTCCATAATCATGAATCCATTCACTGCATAACTACAAAACCAATTTACTAACTAATACACCAAGTAATTGTACTAGTGTGTATCCATAAGGTATGTATGCATAGCCAGCGTACACATATCTTGCACATGTAATAATGATGAAAAATCACTTCCTTTAATGCATCATTCCTATATGATCACTATCAAGTGTGCAAGATAGTAATTTAATAATCAAGCATCAACAATTTCACTAACTGGTTCACATTAATATAATACAAACTACACATGACAATGAGATTAACACACATGAGTAACTTAATATTTTTAACACACATAAGTAATCAAATTATACTAGCCAACTTCCTCAATGTCTTTAACAAATTCCTTTCTCTTTCTCATTCACAACTATCTTCCACGTACCATCCTTCCTTTGCTTGAATATCCTGGACCATCAACTACATTGACATAACCTCATATAGAACCTGTAAGTGGAAGTGTTGAGTACATAAACCAATATTCCTAGGAAGGAAATTGATAGTAATAATAACATATATTAGAGAATGTGACATAGCACAACTGTCCCACAACTATAGATTTCAGAGGATAAATGGTGGGTAATGCCTCTAACTGGCCCCCCCACATAATAGAACCAAAGTAAATACCCCACATTGGTATACTACATTGTTGGTGTTGTTCTTATGGATACATAATCAAATAATTAGTTTGGAAATTATGCTTCTTGAAACCCTACACATTCCCACATATAGCCTTTCTTTTAATGCCTATTGCTAGCTGAACTAACCATGAATTATCAAATTTCTCTACCTTTAACTTGCAACTTTTCACTAAATCAGGTGAAATGTAACTCAAACTTGCAACTGGATATATTAGAATGGAAATAGATTTGTTGTGTATCATACATTTGATTTCAACCATAGATGTTTGATAATCTGCTTGATAATTTTCCAACAATGCATTTATCCTAGGCATCTCTCTTGCTACATCACCAACTATAGGCTTCGCTTGTATGGTGTGAATGTTCTTGACTGTCTTTCTGTTGTGCAGGCATTGAGCTCTAGTATGGGGTCCACCGCAATCATAACACTTCAAAGGTGCTTTCTGTTTAGCATATCTGGTGTTGTTATTATTATTAGGCACATTCCTTGCAGCAGTAAAATTTTGTGGTGCATTACTCCTGTAATTATTATTACTTGAAAAATTTCTATTATTAAAATTTTTCTTAAAACTTCCAGAATTATGATTAAAACTCTTCTTTTTATGATCAAAATGATTAGGCTTATTACTCTTCTAGCCAGATATTCCTTATCTTTTTTGGTTTTGCTCAAAACATAAATTAGCTTTCCTGATGGCCTCTTCCAAAGTTGAAGGGTTATCATATTCGATTTTGTCTTTTATGTTGAAAGGTAGACAGCTTAGAAACCTTTGTACCTTAGGCTTCTATTCGACCATGTAAGGTACATATCTCAGCAAGCTAATGAACTTGCTGCACAACTCTTTCATACTTATAGTACCCAATTTTAAATCATAAAATGCCTTGGATTTATCTTCATAGTACTGTTCTGACAAAAACTTTGTCTTAAATAAATTTTAAAGATACTCCAGGTTAGGTTTCTTTCTTTTTATGCTCTTATCTTGCCACCAAATATCTTCCTTTCCAGTCAAATTGTAAATAACCATCTTGGCTTTTAACTAAGAAGAGTAATCGTAAATATGAAAGTATTTCTTCATTCCAGACAACCATGCTTCAGCTGTCTCACCCTTTTGACTTTCGCCATTAAAGGTTGGTGGTTTAATCTTTTTAAACTCTCCTATAATTTGTTCATAATGCTTATGCTTCCTCTTCTTAGAACAACAATCACTGTCACTGCTATCACAATGAGAATTAAAATTACTTTGATCGGATTCAGATGAAGAATAACTATTATTTTTACCATTCTTTGCTTTCTTACTTTTATGTTTATGAGACATTGTATCAGAATTTGAATTTACTTATGATTTCCTTCCTCTTTCCTTATTATGGTATTTCTCCATTAAAATCTGATTTAACTCTTCCCGTGCCTTCATAATTCATTCATTCTCTTCTTTAACAGTCCTTATTTAATATTTTAAATCTTTTACAGTATGTAGTAGTTCAAAATATTGATTATTTAAGTCTACGTAAATTCCTTTTTTACCATTATTATGTGCATTGTTATTATGTTCATTATGTTGAGGAAATCTGTCCTCTGTTGATTCCTTCGGTATATCCATAACTGCAATTTAAACGTCAAACTATTCTGTATAGAAACAAAATTTAAATAAAGTCAGTAACTAAGTTTTTTGTTTTATTTTCTGTTTTGCGCAGGTGAGCCTATTTTAGGCCTAGAGTTTCAACTCGTGCTCTGATACCACATGTAACATCCTGAAATTCACAAAAAATTAAAATTTTTCTTTGCGACATTTAATGTTATGTTAGCTGTGCGGAAATATATAAAGTGCTAGTTTATTCATTTACATATGTGCTAGAATAAAAGTTATCATGCTCATGTATCTATATTTTGTTTTACGATGCATAAGAAATATGCCTATGTCTTCTTTATGATGTTGTTGGATATTTCTTACCTCAGTTGGGCATCCTAGTTTACTTACGAGTTGATAATGATGATTATATGATTACTTTCTGTTGTTTAAACTATACTAACTATTTTTTCTTCTCTTTGATGGTGAAGGGGTCCTATGGGTACCCTGAGGCTTACTTAGCATTTATGCTAAGTCATTTGAACCTTCTTTTTCGCAGATTACACGTAAGAGAATAATAATAATTTGAAAGTGAATCTACAAAGATCTTCCATCTTGTCAAATAGCTTTCCAGTTTTTAAAAGAGAAATAGAGTAACTTTGAGAAGCTTTTCAGGGTGAGATCTGCTTGAATCATTGCTTCAACTATATAACTAATTTGTATCAACTTCTCTATGTTGTTTGTACAGTGATATATTTATATCATGAATTTCATTATGCACTATGAAATAGTATAGTGTGCCCTTGTGAAAATATAGACTAAATGCAAATATCATGCATTCCTACAATATGTGAACTATATGCAAGACTTCATGCGATTTCCTATATTATATAAGCTATATATTATTTCATGCATTTCCTATATTATATACTACATGTACATTCCATATAATTCCTATGGTGTGTAAACTATATGCAATTGACATTCATTTTCTAACGTATGAACTATGTACTATTTCTATGTGATTCCTATAGGGTATAAACTATATGCACTGGTTCGAAATGTGATACAATATGAAAATGTGAACAACATAGTAAATCTTTTAACCATATGCTTGATACCTAGATTATTCAATACTAAGGTTGAACTATGACTTATGTTTAAGACATATATTATTGCAGGTTTGCAAACATAACAATTGTGCCATCGTATGATGAGGACATTGTAATTAATAGTGTAGTGGACATGTGCTGGTAGGCATTCACATCCAACCTTGGCATTAAACACTTTGATCTACCAACTCAGTGGAATATCTCAGTGGCTGCCATCATTGTGTTTAACATGTGAAGGCATCGTGACAATATAGTCTATGTGGGCAAGCTGTACATGGTTTAGTTTGGAGGTTGTCTGAGCTGGTCTCCACGGTGGTAATGGTTATTAATATAGTCTTAAATGTAGTGGTTGCTTGAAAATACGAGCTACTGTGATCTATGATCTCCATCGTTGATCTTATGTTACTCTCGGGCTTTGGGAATTAACCCTAATACTCCACTAAGTTTCGTAGTTTGTTGTTTCCTTTTGCATTCATTGTAAGTTGTCTGTGGCTCGGTGGAGAGACTGACAAGCTTGAGAATTTTCAAATTTTCGTTAGCAGGTTTTGGGAGCTTCTCCCATGATTCGAAACCGTGACCTGAGGGTGATTTCTAATACAAAATAATAGTCTAAGAGCCAAGCTCTAATGTGGAAGTTCACTGTATTGATTTTGTATTTGAATGACTCAGGAAACGTATTGTCGGTTGCAGAGGTTATCATTTTCGATCTTCTGTTAAAATGAAGGTAATGTTTTACTGAAACTCTCGTAATGATGCAATCATCAATATGGCTTTAAGCTTAAAAATTAGATTTAACCACCTTCTATTCAAATGACAGGTTCTTTCATCTATAAGGTTTTATGCTCAAGCTAATGGGAAACTACTGCTTGTGAATGGTAAGTCTTGGTGGTTTCCCCCCTGTAGGTTCTCCTGGCAACTATTGACCGTGTGTGTTTTAGCCGGAGCTTTCGATTTTTTTGATGGTGTGGCTGCCGTTGTAATCTTTACATGCTTTGAAGCATGCATAAGGGGGATTTGTATCCTCGTCCTACCCTTATGATGGATTCTACAATGTTACTATATATCAACATTTGTTGTAAGAGTAACAAGGGTTTTATCCCTCAGTTGTTTTGATGGAAGAACAAATATAAAAATATTGTTTTGGTCTTCCAAATCAATGTTGTTTGCATGATTACTGTTGGGGTTTGGCCTCGTTTTCGAAACTGTAACTTTAAAGGTTGACTTTGTTTAATATGAAGGTCGATTATGGTTTAAATCGGTAAATTGTGGAAGGAAATGGAAAAGTGTTGTAGGAAATTTACCTTCTTCTATTTTGGTAATTATATGGTTTTTTTGTAAATACAGTTTACATGCGTTGACTAAGTTAACAGTGCTTTAAAAACCTGTGTTGATTTGTTTATCAGTGTTGTTCTTTGATTTTGGCCACGAGCCTCAGGCTAAATGCCTTGTCTTTGTGCAAACGACTCTGTAAGTACTTGTATAAGGTTGATGTTTCATTTGAAACCCTGTCGTAAAGATGAGGTTATGTTCTTTGATCGTGAACTAGTTTTCAAACCCTATTCAAACTAAAATACTTGTTTGCTTTTCTTAAGGGTGATATGTTTCGAATCCTTGTTTGTTTGGTCTAAAAGTATTAATATGTTGTAAAGTGATGAGGTTTTTGAACCCCTAACTCTTTGGTATGCAATTTCCTTCTATGGGTCGAACACTGTCTTGGATAGGTCCTTCGTTTTGTATTAAAAGGAAAAGTGACGAAGCTAGGGTTTGTGTTTGACTAGCTAGGATCAGAACCTTAGGGTTTTTAATCTACAATGGAAATGTTTTTAGATTAATAACCCTAGTCGGATATATAAGTCAAAAGAGAAGATATGAATATGAGAGTAGAGATAGTACTATCCAACAATACCGTTGTTTGCAATTGATAAGAATTTTGTTTCAAAGATATAAGTACTTGTAGCACGTTCTGTGTAATTTGCAATGTTTATTTTTGTAGCTGTTATAATTCATAAATGTTGATGCAATAAGACAGTATAGTTTGGAAACTATCAAGTGTTAAGGAAATGATAAACTACTGTGTATTAAGCTCCTACAGTGAGAGATAGTTAACCTGTACTAAAAACATAGATTTATGCAGAACCTAAAATTATTTGTATTTCTGTTATTTCTTCTATGGTAAAATAAGGAAACTATTTTTAAAGTCTGCATACCAAACTGCAACTACAATCTTTTAAGACTAAGAGAAAATAAATATGATATAATTAATTTACAGAATATAATAGAGAAGGAAAGACAATAGAGTTAATCTATTCATTCATCATACCCACTATATTATAATTCATCTATTCTAATCTTTCCTCCCTGTACTAGAGTACTATACAGAAAACAGTATGAGAAAAATATAGTGGAGGCATTCTATCAATTCATATATCTATTCAACAGTTTACAAAAATCCTAAATAGCTCAGAAAATCACACTTATTCTTCTACATTAACATTAGTTAGCTAAAGAGTACTAAATTAACAATTACAGAAAATAATTTAACTACTTAGAGGCTGAAATAACAAATAGAACCTGTAACTGTAAATAGGGTGGACAAACACCCAAGGAGGCATGTTCCTCCCAACCTTCTCCAAAAGAAGCAACCAATCTACTTTCCTCCTTTGGACCCCCTAGCCTGTTCACTGAACCACTAGGTAGATGACTCGAAGTAAAAGCAAGGCACTCAGAAATTGTTTAACCAACAATTAGTAGAGAGTTGCTCCTGAGCTTTTAAGACTCTGCACTCAGCAGTAAATCAAGTACACTTACACCATGATAAAAAACATAGCATATCCCCTCATCGAATCTCTTGAGTGCAAGAAGCAGAACCCCAAGGTAAATTTCCTCGTCACGAAAAGTCATGAACCTCAACTCAAAATTCGATGGCTCTTAAAAAGATTGCCTAGGTCTTTAGTGGTAATTTTTCAATAAATGAGCCTCAAGCTCCAGTCCCATCTTTCAGGGAACTATGACCACAATTCAAGGGAGTTGTCCCATACTAACAGCTAGTTACTTGCCTCATGAAGCTACCATTTGTCCATTTCATTCTACCCGAGATTTGGTTCCATATAGTGAGTCAGTAAACACTCTTTATAATAAAATACTGTACAAATTACAATCATACTTGGACACTTGTTCAATATAAAACTTTACAATAAAAGTTAAGATAATGTTTCCAACATAAAATGTTTTTCAGCAAAAAAGAATATGTTACAGTAAAGTTACAGTAATGACATTAACCTGGTCAACAATATGGATCCTTTATTACACTAAGGTCTGCTTATCAAGAAGAACCACATACGCATACAAAATAACCAGCAAAACTCAAGTGTTGCCGAGACAAGAAGCCACAGGGAATCATACAATTTCATGAAGGAATATATGGAAAAAAAAAAAACCTAGTCCAGCTCCCACATCAACATGGGAAAAACTTACAGATGCCTACTTTTTTCAGGGCAATGATCACGACAGGGATCGATTCTGGATCTTACGCTCTCCAGACAACATATAAAAGTACATAAATGTGATCTATACAATTACAAAACGTAACTCAAGGTAGATCTCAGTCGGAGTCATGCAGAAACTACAAACTATCGCATCATTTACAACAAAACGGATCTCAAACGCGGGCATGCAAGGGATGCAGCTTATGTAACAATTTATAAAAACACGCATGGATCTGAATCGAGGGCATGGATAGAATGCAGCCACACAGCAAATACCGAAAGCATGGGTCTCAAACGTGGGCATGCATAGAATGCAGCCACCCAGCAAATGCAAAACGCCTGGATCTCACACACAGGCATGCATAGAATGCAGCCACACAGCAAATAAAAAACACATGGATAAAAAACGCGGGCATGCATAGAATGCAGCCACATAGCAAATACAAAACGTATGGATCTCAAACGCGGGCATGCATAGAACGCAACCACACATCAATTCAAAATGCATGGATAAAAAACGCGGGCATGCATAGAATGCAGCCACACAACAATACAAAAAAAGCATCTAATCAGAATCAATTCGTTGGGAACTCGTGCATTTCCTCGATCCGCCCCACCGGTGTGCCGAATCCCCACAGCACAGAGAGAAAACAAAAACCCCGAGAGACAGCCCCTTCATCCATATACGTATCTCATTATATAATTCAGGTTGTAGTTATCTTTGGAGAGTCCGTCCCAATCAGGGAAAGGTTCTCTCAACCACTTGATGGTCGCAGTTCCCAAAATAATAGCAAAGAGTGACTAGTAGCCAATCCAAAAGGATCCCCATGATGGCTTGTCTCCTTTTTGGAGATAGAGGCTGATCAGTTCTTGAATGGTTTGTGAGCACCATCCTATATATATATCTATAATTCTATCTTATAATTAAAGGTCATACTACTGAAGGTCATATACATATATATTTAGCTTTAATCATTCTTGTTTCATATTTAGTTCCATATATATACTATATGTATATGATTTATATAGAACTTTCATTTACTTCATAACTGACCTATAGTTATGTGCGCGAATAACTCATAGTGTAATTTATAATCAAAGTGACACTAAGATCTTAATTGACACTAAGATCTTGATTGATAAGTAGAGCTTACCAAGCACACAATATGAAAATTAATAAGCTAGGCTTTTGTTTAGCTTAAAAGTAATTGAAGAAATTATCCGTAGCATATAGCGTTATATTAGGGCATAGGTCATAATGTTGCCTATTCGTTTTGTATCGAAAATATCAAAAGGCTACCGTCCTCGACTTAGAATGTCGTGTAAAACGGTCTTAGGTTAATAATCTTAGATCCAACCATAGTAATTATGTCATAACGACTACTAAGCAATTTTCATTTAGATTTTCAAGACTTTCTTTGAGCTTACCTCCCTCAAAAGGTTAAGTTGTCGTTGTTTTAGTTGCGTCGTGGCCTCTCATTTCCTAAGTTACAACTTACAACTCCTTACCCTTGAGCTCCTCACCACGAAAACAATACAATAATTTATTTACATTTATAAAATATATTACAGCTTTTTTCCATAATAATTTAATCTATATGTTTTTTCGATTTTTTATTAAAATGTATATAGTTAGAGAGGATTTGCTTTGCCTTGCCTAAGAAATAATAAAATGAAAAAATATATAATTTCTAATTTTTAATTTTCATAATATAAACACCAATGAGCATTATCGCATTTTAACTATGCACTTAACCATCCAATTAGCATAACTGCATTTCAAAATGGTCATCCTACCAACACTAATCAGCTTAAATGCATTTTAACAATTATTAATCTATCCAATTAACACCACTTTAGAATGTCATAAGATCCAAATTCAGCTCTAAAAAGGCATTTATAAGACATTTTAATTTCAACGCATAATATTGTGAGCAAAAACACAATACCTCTCTAGATAAGAAGAGGCATATACACAATGCACTTAACACGACACTGATACGCCCATTTGGAAATCAAATTCCTAAAATAATATGAGAAGTCAGTCGACCTCCATTTCTACAGAGAATCGCTACATGACCAACAGCATAATGATATACTAAGTTGTTTATACCATTTGGCATAAGGTTGCCACGGTCTGGTTTCAACTTGAAAGTTGGCGCCTGTCAAGCCTATTGCCAATCTGTATCAGTAGCTATTTTAGTGCCCTTGTTTTGAGATTATTCTTGTGCACTTCTCTTTCCGAGCCACGCAATAATGTGTGAGAATACCAGTTCCCTGTGCTCGGGATGTTCTCCGTAGGTCAAACCATGCCACATCTTCGGGTACAGTTTTAGCAGAAGCATACAGTAACTCGCTCACAGATGGGTCTGTCACTTTATCTCCCCATGAAGAACCAGAAAGGGCAACGTCACCTGCAATACAACATTTCTTATATATATAAAAAATTCTTTCAAACCGTTCGGATCATTACGTCACCATCGATATGGTTTGGTTTTTTTCAATGTTAGAAAAGGGTACCTCGTTCAGCCGTTTCTCTATGTCAAGTAAAAGTAGTATATGTTTTTTTATCTTAAAATTAAAAAGAATTACATGTCAAGAAATTTGGATTCTTCTCGCAAAAGAAATATAAATTTCTGTAACTTAAAATTAAAAAGAATTACATGTGAGGAAATTAGATTCTTCTCATTATTTAATAAATTCTAATTCTAGTTTAAAATAAATATGTATCAATTCTAAAATAATTATTATTCTACGAACTAGATTCATGTGATAATACAAATAAAAATACCAATAAAGAGACCGAAGTTCTTTGAGGAGATTCTCGCCTATCAATCTCTGTGCTGAGGGCGTGAAAGAGAGAATGGCCTTATATTTACTAGACTACCAACAAACTAACTGCTCTTTGCTCATCAATGCACGGTCATAGTTACCAAGTATTTGTTTACTTTTTACATGCGAGAGATTAAATATGTGTACAAATTCTTAAATTTAAGCATGACTAAATGTCTACTTTTAAACAAGATATTGATTGCGAATTTTGAAAACTTCCAGAGATTCTAATCATCCTACAAAAACTTTAACCGACTATAGCCATCCCGTGAAAATAAATTGTCAGATTGAAGTATAAACAAAACTTTCATAAAAAAATATAATCCATTTTAACTATTGATGAATCCATCCAGTTAGCATCACTTAAGAATCTCAAGGAAAACCAAATTGAAATGGAATCATCTGTATTCATTGTTCTTACAAATGTACAACAATAACCCAAAAATGTAGATCATAATATCTACCATTTTGCAACGATCGTGCAAACTGTAGAAGATAACTCTTTCTCTGCAATGATCGTGCAAATGCAATGATAGTGCAAATGCTGTATCTCCCAGCACAAAAGGCACCTGCAACTCAGAATTCTGGGGCATGAAAGCATGTATGGCCTTTTGAATTTATAGATGAATCGGGTCGTCTTATCAGTGATGGTATGGATGAAATATGGTTGATATTTAAAGGGCATCTCCATCATCTCCTTTTTTGATCGAATCTTTGGCAAAGGAGAGAGTAGACAAGCTACAACCTCGCCAATAAATTAATATGAAAACTCTTATCTAATGTCAACCTTTAACATTTGGAAAAATTTGTATGGCTTACCGAAAAAACTATAACATTTATAGTGCATAGTGATGTGTGATATCATTTGTGGACAGATAGCAAACCAAATTCTCACTCCAAATTCTTAGGATGACATTACTTATTTATAACCAATAAAAAATTAAATAATAATTTTTTTTATAAAAAATTTAATGTTAAAACTTTACTATTGGAAAAATAAATATTTTAAATTTTGTGCAGCCAAATAATATGTAGAAAATACTTCAAATATGTCACAGGCATAATAATACATATTAATAAATATAAGCTTATTATCCAAAATCAATTTCCATACCTATATGACATTAGTGTTGGTAAAATCACATACCATCCATGGAATTTACGATGTGGCTCGGTGCATCGTTGAATCACAATCCACGCTTTCCAATCCTACCCATTCCAATCCCTGCCACTAACAAACAATTAAAAGTATTTAAGGCTCTCATACCCCAAAACATCCATGCAACTTCATGACAAATACTCCTCTCATTATTCCCATGCAACATTAAGACGTGTACGTTTGAAATGCTCTCACGCAATTTTTGTAGAAATAGGCTGACCATGACAACTTTGCGAACATACCATTTCCTATAAGTTCGATCAAAACTACCTCTTCAAACGCATTATAGCACAAACTCAAGATCTTCTTTCTTCCGAGAGCTTTCATGTTAGCGGCAGCATTCCAACTTTATATAAATGAGAGAATCGTGGTGTTCATAAAAATGGTGTCCTTAGCCACATCAAACCCATGACCTGAAGTTAAATCATGCGTATGGGATAAAACTGCAAGCTGTTGTGTGACGGTCACGTAAATGGCATGCTTGGCCACATGACCAGCAATCATGCTTTTGGCATCGGTGCGTTAAAATAATGATAAAATGGAAAGGAACACGTTCATATACCACAAATTTGAAATAGATATTATAATCTTTTTGAATTAAAAATACATTATACTTATATTAAAATCATATTTAAAATTTGGTATAAAGTTTAAAACTATTTTTATTAACTTAGTCACAAGGATCTAACTGTACGCGTAATGTGAATGGAGGAATGCCAAGTCCTGAATTTCTTACGGTCCCTAATCCTCTTAGTGGAAGGATGGTTAAAACGCTAATTTTATACCCGAAACATTTAATTAAGTTGAATTATAATACTTATGAGTGGAGTTACATCAGATTTATTCATGGCAAGAAAGAAGCGAAATGTGTATTTATTGATATGATAGAAAGAAAAAATAAAGTCACACTACTATTAAAGTTTTTTAACTATTTCAATTTTGGAAAGTTGATAATGGATCATTTTTATGAAATGCATATAAGTACAATTTTGTAACTAGCACAACCACAAGTAAAGTGATAGGTGAACGAGAGTTGATCCATTCAAGAAATTCTAAAATGTCAAATAATATCTAAATACCAATGAATGTAATTAAAAGTAATGTTAATTTTTCAAATTTCTACTATAAAATTGTAATTTTTTATTGAGATATTTTTAGACGTTGTATACTTTATGCACCCTTAAGAATGTATTTAGTTTTTCATTATGAAAAATAAAATGCTTTTTTATATGGAAACAAATGTTAAATTAAAAATATGAAAAATAGGACGGATTGGTTTCTAGTATTTCTTTTTTCATTAAGGAAAAATACAAATGTTAAATTAAAAATATGAAAAATAGGATGAATTGGTATTTTAAAGTTTTTTTATTATTATTAAGATATTGATGATCATTGTTAATTTTTTTGTTTTAATAAATTTTAAACTTATTTTTAATTTTATAATAAGATTTAAATTATTTATTAAAAAATGAATTTTTAATTTTGATTAACTTTGTCCTTTGTATAATATGTATGAGCCATAAATGTTTTAGTGATAATTTCTAATCTCCTTACATATTAAAAAATTTAAATTATTAATTAAAAAATGAATTTTTAACTTTTATCAACTTTGTCCTTTGAATAATATGTATGAACCATAAATGTTTCACTGATTAATTTATAATCTCCTTACATAAAGATGTATTCATTTTATGTTATGAACCATAGAAAACATTGTAATATTTTTTTATTACACGTGTTTGTTTTTCTAAGTTATTATCAAGAGTTTTTGGGGCTCGCATCAAAGAAATATTTTATAGTTGTGACATCATCGGATTTAAAGTATGAGTTTGTTTAATGTTTTTTTTTCTAATTAATTTTAAACATAAATTTGGTTTTTTAGTAATTTCAAATTTGAATTTTTTAAATAAATTTTATTATTTTTTCTCTTAGTTGATATGTAAAGGTTTGGAGATGTTTTAAAGGTATAAAATCTCACTTTATATATAGGGTTAGTGTTTTTGGATGCCTCAACCCCCAATTAGTGTTAGGCTTTGGATCTTTTAAAATATTCTCGAATCCCACAAGTGTTTAGCTCCAACTTTGTTTCTAATAAAAGCTAATGTGGTATCCACTACATTCCATGTTGTTTAACACATAGGTCAAATTGTGATCCGAACCGTTGCACCAAAAACCCGAGGTGTTAGTGAAGGCCACCCACTAGGATCTTAACATCCCACCACGCTCCCCAGTCCAGACTCTGGGGTGGATGTGCCCTAGTATGATGGTGTCCCCTTTGAGTCATACGAGCCCCGGACGAACACTGCAATGCCGACGTTGCCACCCTCTGTGTGACTCGAACCTGGGTGGAGGCTCTGATACCAAATGATACTAACCGTTACACCAAAACCCCGAGGTGTTAGTGAAGGCCACCCACTAGGATCTTAACAAATTGTGTGTAAGGAATTACTTAACTAGAATTGGGTCCTTATGTTCTAAATAAACATTTGTATATAAATGTAAACAATTGAACTATAAATCTAACACTAAATATTATTTTACAACCTTTTTTTTGTAAGCTAGTACCCATGGAGTTTCGAACCGATGAACTAAAAAAATGAGTGCCTTAACAATATACCCATTCATCATCTATTCTATGCCCTGTGGGACTTATTTACATATATGTTAGTTTGATAGTTTATAACAAATAGAATTTTAATAATTAGAAATTTTTTTTAAGTAGAACAAGGTAGGAATTTATAAAATACATGTGGAACTGTATGAGTTAGCACCCTAGTCTTAATTCCTCTTCCTTTATTCCTTCCATAGTGAATCCACAAAGTAGAGTTTACCTCCTTTTCATCTAGGAATAGCCGACATGGCTCCCTAGCTCTAACAAAACCATATTTTCCTTGTCTCTACATGCCTGAATCCCAAAGAACTACAATACTAACCAAAACTTGTATTTTCATTCTTTCACCTCCAATAGTTTTTCCTTCATAAAAATAAAATTTTCAATTCTCCCCCCCTCTTCGAGAAAGAACTGTTGACACCCTCTCTTTTCTTCCTCTTTGTCCTATTTTCCATACCCTTTACCCAAAGTCCTTTCTCAACCACCTCCATCAATGGATCATAAATATGCCTTTCTTAATTCTAGAAAAATACTAATTAAATAATTGAAAATAAATCACCATAAATTAGAATGTAAATCATCTGTATTACTAAAAATTGAGATTTCCCCTTAAAATATTCATGACAAGCCAACATACTCAATTAATTCATCCTACCAACTAATAATTAATGTTACTAGATATCTTGTATATATTTATATGTATGCATTTATGCTTTCCATAATCATGAATCCATTCACTGCATAATTAAAAAACTAATTTAGTAACTAATACACCAAGTAATTGTACTAGTGTGTATCCATAGCTAGCGTATACATATATTGCACATGTACCAATGATGAAAAATCACTTCGTTTAATGCATCATTCATATATGATCACTATCAAGTGTGAAAGATAGTAATTTAGTAATCAAGCATCGAGAATTTCACTAAATAGTTCACATTAATATAATACAAATTGCACATCACATTGAGATTAACACACATATGTAATCAAATTATACTAGCCAACTTCCTCAATGTCCTTAACAACTTCCTTCATCTTTCTCGTTCACAACTATCTTCCACATCCCATCCTTACTTTGCTTGAATATCCTAGACGATCAACTACATTGACCTAACCTCATATAGAACCTGTAAGTCGAAGTGATGAGTACATAAACCAATCTTCTCAGGAAGGAAATGTATAGTAATCATAACATGTATTAGAGAATGTGGCATAGCACAATCCTCCCACAACTATAGGTTTCAGAGGATAAATAGTGGGTAATGCCTCCAACTGTCCCCCCCCCTTAATAGAACCACTGTAAATACCCCACATTGATATATTGCATTGTTGTTGTTGTTCTTATGGGTACATCATCAAATAATTAGTTTGGGAAATTATGTTTCTTTAAACCCTACACATTCCCACGCATCATAGTAATAAAACAAATAAAATTTATAAAAATAGTGCTTCACTAGGATACTAGTCCACTTTCTGATTTCATGCCATTGGCGTCATTTTAATACCATATTTATTCTGATATCACTTATCCCATTAACATGTGGGTTATTTTACCAAGCACAAGATCATGCATAACCATATAATTGTCTATATTTGCTTACAATGTTACAAACTAACAAATAATGTATGCAAGCTTGTCTATGTACCATGCACCTAGTACCTTATCTATTTATTCTAATTTAAATTGGTATCCACATACCAAAGTATTTCATTTTAATTTTGCAACCATCATTAATAACCTAAACAAAAACGTATACATAACTTATGCAATACAAGTGTGTCCATATGTCCATGTAATACAATGTTATCATTCTAACCAAGTTCCACATATAATAAGAAAAATACAAAATAGGGAAAAGTGTAGTTTAGTTAGTGATGTAAAAATGGGTAGTTACATAAACCCATCATACAACCACCCTTATGGAAACCTCATCCCAAAGTGACAATAAAAATAGTGTGAGGAAATCATGACACATGATTTCTACATCATCCTAGGTAATAGAAAATGGGATATACTTGTTTTGCTAGACCTTAAACTTGTTCACAAAATCATGTCTAAACTATCAAACCGTATGGTCCAATATATGTAGTGGTTCGACCCTGATAGTCCCGTCATTCAAAATCTACAATTGCTTCCAATTTAGTTTATAAGACTGTTCAAGTATATAGATTCATAAAACATACGCATTAAAAAAATTATGATGTTTATGCAAATGGGGGATTAGCACAAGGCGACACATGATCTTGGAAATATTATTGTCATTGATTTCAAAGGAAAGGAAACTACACATAGAGATTTCAAGATGAAGGTTATTGGAAACATTGTTTCTAGATACCGAGTTTGGATACCTTATTTGTGAAGGAAATTTAATCTAGATACTTGAACTAAATTGGAGAAAAGGTTTCATGGTTGTAAATATTGTTTCGAGACCTTTCCAATGGTATATGGAATTCCTACTAACTCAATAGGAATAACAAGATATTAAATAATTTGTAAATTCCACCTAACAAGAATGTTAGTTCGACCCTACTAGGATATTTTAGAATGGTATGTCAGTGTAGGAAGTGATTTAAAAACAATATAAATAAGTGGATCACTCCCCATTAGTTCATCCATCCAAACAATGATGGATCTATGAAAAGGGTACTCACTTGTGCAAGAGGAGGGTCTTCTAGGGTTTGAAAATTGATCTAAAGATGTTTTATGGGTTTTGAATATATTCTTGATGAAATTCTCTTGAAGGTTTTTCTTGGGTGCTTAAAAGTAGGAGGAAAAATTTGTAAAGAGGAAGATATGTTTCTTTCAGAAGAAGCTACATTGAATATACAGAAGTTTGAAGCTACAGAGGTTTTCTTGTAAAGGATCAAGTAGAGCAGAAGTTGATGACTGTTGAAACTAGGTAGCAACATAGAAGTTAAAGAATGTGTAGTTGTTAGAGTTGTCTAACGCCATAGAAGAGTACAATGGTAGTGAATATTATCTTGCGCAGTGCCGAATATGACATTGTGAAAGTGGTGATGTTTGTCTTCCATGGTGCAAAGTGTGATAGTGTGATAGTAGTGAACAATGTGACAATGAGACAGTAGTGAAGTTTATCTTGTGCAGTTAGAGTGCAATGGAATAAAGTTTATGTAGTAGTGAATATTTCCTTATGCAAAGAAGTGTGCAATAGAAAAGAGAAGAGTGCAATAGAGTAGAGTGTTCATGTTAGTGAATATTGTCATGTCTATAGAACTATGTGATAGAGAAGAGTGTGACAATAGTGAAGGTTTTTCTCCATAGAGCTGTGTAGAACAAGGAAAAGTAGTAAAGAATTTCTTGATCCATGATCATTTGGATTTCACTGCATAATGAATATGAAACCAATGTTTTGAGTAGGAACCTTGCTCATCTTTAGGGTAGTAGATTCAATAAAAAAATTTATGAAGAAACCATTAAAAGAAAATATGTCCAAATAAAAAGAAAAGATTCTTGAGATTTATAATGTAGAATCAAGAATGTAGGTGTTAATTTTAGGGTTAGATAGTTAAAGGTTTGAAATTGCCATTAGATTAAATAAAAATGTATTTAAGCTTAATAGTATTTCAATTAAATGGATTAAAATTAAATTAGGTTAAATTAATTCAATAAAATTAAAACAATAAAATAATAAAAATAATTTAATAATAATGATAATAATAATAATAAGAGAAAATATAAGGTTAATATTTTAAAGATTAGTAAAGGACCTAAATAAAGTTATAAATGGGGAACGTTTACTTGAATTAAGAAGTTTAATTAGTTAAGGAAAATTTTAAAGAAAAATACCTTTTTTAATAAATAATAATAATAATACATAAATAATAAAGAATGGCTAAATCTCAAATAATTAATGATAATTAATAATTAAATTAGTAATATATTAATAAATAAATAATAGTTAGGAGAATCTAAAAAAATTAATGACTCACATAATACAGAAAAGAGAGTTAATGGATTAAATGAGAAAGATAATAATAACATATAAAGAGAAAATTAGGGTTTATGATAGTTAAGATATCTTGGAAATGATTAGGGTATTCTGAGTAGGATTAGAAATTTTGAAGATAATAGGATCCTAAGATTGATTGATTTTTAGTCCATCCTCTTTGTTAATGTTATTTGGGTTCTTTGAAATTTCCAGGGCTTCTTTGATTAAGTGAGTAGAATGGTGGCAATCCCAAGCCAAAATTTATGTTTTGTCAAAATGGATGAGATGTTTAGTTTTTGTAGAATGTCCAGTAATGGCTGATTTTGAATTTGGTTGTCATGAGTATCAACTATGTGTTGTTTTATTCTTTTTTTCAAAAGAGCAGCCCGTTTGACTGATATAAGAAGTGTTGCAAGTAAAGGAATTTTGTAGACACCTTGGTGGAGTACTTGGTTAGTTGTATCCTTAACATAAATGAATGTTTGTTTAATTTTTTTGAGGGATTTAAATATAGTTTTAATGTTCTTTTGGTTGATTATTTCTGAAATTTTGTCCATTACACCATGGATGAATGTGAGGTAAGCTTTGGAAATTGGAGTTGTAGGGGGGTGTTTGGGTAAAGGATATTTTGCTTTGTGAAAGGCCTTGTCAATTTAGTTGTAAGAGTAGCATTTTTTTTCAAGGACTTGATTTAGATGCTTTTCTTCTTGAGAGAGATGGTCTTTGTCAAATATCTGTAGGGATTTGACACCTAAGGTGTTTATAAAGCCTAACTTATGGGAAGGGTAGTGATCTGAGAGAGCATTTAGGTAGCGATTTGTGTGGCTTTTCTTTTGATAGACCTGATGGGAGATGGATGCATTATTATTATGCATTACAAAGACATTTAGGAATGGGATAAATATTTTATTACTCGGACTAGAGCACAATAGAACATACTATGATAGGTAAATTGATGCATAGTACGTCAATACAAAATAGAGGGAGTTGGTGCTTCCTTTCACTTGGTGCTAGAGAATTTAGGGAGTTGGTGCTTCCTTTTGGTTGGTGTTGGAGAATCTAAGGACTTGGTGAATCCTCATAGTTGATTCTAAAGGATATAGGGGGTTGGTTCTTCCTATAAGTTGTTTCTTGTAAACTTGGGATATTGGAATCTCCAACATATAGGTGTCTACAAATCATTGTAATAATTATTTATAGAAAGCACATATTTTCGTGGTTTTTTCCCTCATTGAGTTTCCATGTTGAAACCTTGTGTCTCTTTTGTACTTTGAAGTTTTTGTTGACTACTTATCAATTTGATTGAAATATGATGCGAATTGTAAATAAGTTTAAAAAGTGTACATTTTTCCCTATACTAATTCACCCCCCCTTCTCAAATTAGCTAAATATTCCAACAATTTGTATTAGAGTAGGTTCCTTCGGGAACAAATTGAAAAATGGAAGGTAGTTCTTTACAATACTCATGGATAGACATGAAGGTCTCTCAAGAAATAGGGCACCATAGTTTGATGGATCCAATTACGCATTCTGGAGCATAAGAATGTGCGTATTTTTGCAGTCACGTTGACTTGAAATTTGGTTGGCCATTGAGGATGGTTGTACATTTTGAAAGAATCCACAAATAAATGCATATGGGAAAAAAATTTATGAGTGTAATGCAAAATCCCAAAATGCAATTATGTGTGGTCTAGCGAATTTAGAATTTACAAAAGTGATGCAATGTAAAAAAACAAAAGGAGATATGGGACAAACTCCAAAATATTTATGAAGGAGATGACTTAGAAAATAAGGTGAATATACAAACTCATAGAGGAGAGTTTGAGAGTCTCAAGATGAAGGAAGATGAAAATATTGTAGCCTACTTTCTCTAGGTAGATTGTAATGTCTCCATTTTGACCCTATGGCATTAAAATCGTAAATGATGTAAATATCATTATTAAATCATGGTGAGGAGCTCAAGGCCAAGGCCCTGCCATTGATTTATTGTTTTATGTATCAGTAATTAAAAATCGATGGATATGGTTCTTGTGCTAGGCATACACAATTGAAATTAAGGGATCATGTAAATATGCATTTTAATGAAATACCCACAACTAGCTATGCAATGCAATAAGAGATGGGGGCATGATTTTCATAAGGAATAGGGATGGAAAATATTCAAACCCTTGAGCCAATAGTGTTAAGCCAAATTTCATTGAGAGAACCCATCAACCCCAACTACTCATTTTGACTTATGCACCCAATCATTTAATTCTTCCAAGAGTTGGTTGAGGTACTTAATGCCTTGGGATTGGAGAGGTACGACAACCAATTTCGGGTATGGGAAAGCCATCAATCTGGGAAAACGTATTTTTGTTTCTTGGGAAATAAAACACCTAGGAAATTGTGCCCAAATCCATTGTTCACCCAGGGTCTTGGCTGTCTTACGTAGTCTGAGCTAGCTGGGGATTTCTCCTTAGCGTTTTCAATCATTTTCCTGTATTTTCCATAGCTGGGAACTCGTTTTTGTATTGCACAATGGCTGGGAGGAAGAGAGTCACAATTTGGGGGTTTATGGAGGCTGTTTCTGTCCCTTGAATGCCCATAAACATTTTCTGAAAACGATCTTGCTCTCCTAGGGTTGATTCCACATTCGCCATTTCGTTTTTTGGTTTCCCACGTTTTTTTATTTTTTGAAACTAAGAGAAACCCATTTTGAGCATCCCATTGTCAAAACATCCATATTCATGCCGAGCACTTGTGATTTTTCTATTATGTGGATCCCTATTTTGGTTTGAACTTGTGAGCAAGAAATTAGGAGTGGAAGTGGACCAAAAAATCGGTAATTAAAATTCGATGGATATGGTTCTTGTGCTAGCCACACACAATAGAAATTAAGGCATCATGTAAATATGCATTTTAATGAAATACCCACAACTAGCTATGCAATGCAACAAGAGATGGGGCCATAATTTTCACAAGGAATAGGGATGGAAAATATTCAAACCCTTGAGCCAATAGTGTTAAGCCAAATTTCATTGAGAGAACCCATAAACCCCAACTACCCATTTTGACTTATGCACCCAATCATTTAATTCTTCCAAGAGTTGGTTGAGGTAGTTAATGCCTTAGGATTGGAGAGGTATGGCAGCCAATTTCGTGTATGGGCAAGCCATCAATCTGGGAAAATGTATTTTTACTTCTTGGGAAATAAAGCACCCATGAAATTGTGCCCAAAGCCATTCTTCACCCAGGATCTTGGCTCTCTGACGCAATTTGAGCTTGCTGGGGCTTTCTCCTTAGCGTTTTCCATCATTTTCCTACATTTTCCATAGCTGGGAACTCATTTTTGTATTGCAAAGTGGTTGGGAGGAAGGGAGTCACAATTTGGGGGTCTATGGAGGCTGTTTCTGTCCCTTGAATGCCCATAAACATTTTCTAAAAATGATCTTGCTCTCCTAGGGTTGATTCCCCATTCGCCATTTCGTTTTTCGGTTTCCCATGTTTATTTATTTATTTTTATTTTTTTCTGAAACTAAGAGAAACCCATTTTGAGCATCCCATTGTCAAAATGTCCCTCTTCATGCTGAACACTTGTGATTTTGCTGTTATGTGCATCCCTGATTTGGTTTGAGCTTGTGAGCAAGAAATTTGGAGTGGAAGTGGACCAGAATTGGATGATAAACCTAGTAAGGAAGGTAACCTCTCAAGAATATTAGAAGGGTTGGCTACTCTTCTATGCACACCTTGAAGAACACTAGAATGTGAGGTATGGCCTGAGAGACTGTGTAGTAGTGAAGGGAATACTTCCTTGTGCCAGGTGTGTAGGTATTGTGAGGACCAAGCTAGATAGATATTGTAGAGGGTATCCATATCTCTATGGTTGAGCTCACTAGCTTAGCAATTCTTTCTTTTACATTGCCTTAGCATCCTGATAAACCCAACTATGGATTGGCTTGGCTGATTTTGGTGTATATTTGGCTCTGTGTGAGTCTGTTTTTCCCTTTTACTTGTATAAATCATGCCCATCTTGGGGGTGGCAGTTGTGTTGAGAGATTGATGAGCACAACTCGACTACGGTTGGGCGGAACGTTGCAGTTTCATAGCCAGTTGCTCGGGACTACTTTGTTTTAAGATAAGTACTCTCTCTTGTGTTAATTCTGTAATGTATTTATTTGATGACTACCATGAATATATTGAAAGTATGGTAGATGTGTAATAGAATTTACTTCTGTTGTGTTTCTTGAATATATATATACATATGCATATGTCCATTCTTCATATTATGTGAATTATGTTAATGATTATGGGGCTAGATTCCTGGCTTTAGCCTCACGTTCTCTCCATCGCACTGGTATGATGGGAGGGTTTGTTACATTGTGGTATCAGAGCCATAGGCTACAACATTGGGCCTCTATGGGCAAAATCTGATCACAGTTACAAGGGAAGACCCCTTCCCGATCACCACAAATTACAACATTGAGCCTATACAGGCTAAGATGAAGAGTTTGCAGAGGTAGGATCTCCTCCCGTTGAGAAACGGTCATCACTGAAAGAAAGAAAATTTTTAAATTTTTCTAAGTGTTTTTGAAACTCTGTCTCTGTAGGCACGTTTTAAGCTAAATCGTATCGACATGGTCGATGCGTTCTGAGCTAAATCCCAGCGACACGGTCGACGCGTTCTAAGCCAAACTGCCATGACACGGTCGACAAGTTTTAAGCCAGATCGCAGCGACCAGCAGTTGGCGGTCTAAGAAATATCAGTCGGCGAGTTGAGCTGATTCTTGCGATGCGATTGACAATTTTTTGTCTAATTTCTATGACACAGTCTCAGTGAAAAAGTTGGGTTTCCAATCGGAGAGTGATGGTTGATGATTTTTAGCCTAAATTTCCTTGACACGGTTGTAGTGAAAAAGTTGAGTCACCAACCGGAGAGTGACAGTCGACGATTTTTAGTCTAAATTGTCGCGACACAGTCGCAGTGAAAAAATTAAGTCACCAATTGGAGAGCGACGGTCGATGATTTTAGCATAAATTGTCACGACACGGTCGGAGGAGAATTCAAAATCCACCGAGATGGGAAAATTTCAGCAGTTTTTTATGTGCCCGAAATTGAAAATTTTCAGGAAACTTATGCACCAAAATGCGAGAAATTGAATGAATTACCAAAAAAAAAAATGAGGTTGCTGCCCCGTTGACCCCCGTCGCCCCCCTCATATGTCCTTGATTGTGAGAAAACTCTATGATTTGACAAAGTTTTCAATATAGGATTTTCCCATATGCATGCAAATAATTTGTGAATTTCTGAGAACATAATGCAGTTAACAATTGTGTTGATGAACACATTTTGTAGAATCATAGTTACATGAAGGCATCATTCCAGATAGTGCAGTTGAAAGGTTTGGGTATTGGTTGGGGCAAGAAAATCAACATCATGGATGATGCAAAAGATCCCTATGAGCTTGAGACAGATGCCATGGAGGAGAAAATACATGTTGAGAATACTGAAACAAAATCTAATGGGAGAAGAAATCAAGAGACTCCCCCAGATATTGTAGCCACCATGAGGAGCCTAAGGGTGGAGTTGCAAAGTTGTAGAGAAGATAATGAAAGGATGATTAAAGCTCAGGAACAACAAAATCAGTTGAATGCCACCATACTGCAGAGTTTGACATACATACAAAGGAAAATAAACTCTAGGCATCAGACATCGAATCCTGAAAGGACTGGGAGTAGTTCGAGGAGGAATTCCCAGAAGAGGGCCAATAGCTCAAGAAGTGTTTCTAGAGACAGAACATATACTCCAGAAATCTCTTCTAGTGGATCATCTGACTCTGAGGAATCCATTGAAGGGTCAAGCTCTTCATCTCTCAAGAATAGGAGAAAGAGGAATTACAAGAACAATTCACATGGGGAATTTAAGAAGGCAAAACCTCCTACATTTGATGGAGAGTTAAAATCTGGTCAAGAAATTGAAGCTTGGCTTCTTGGGATGAGAAAGTATTTCCAAGTCCAAGACTACTCTAGAAATATGAAGGCAAGGGTCGCCATCAGGGATAATTTTAGGGGCGAATCTTAGCCCATTGGCGAATTTAAAGGGATTTCCAAAATTTAATAGGCGATTTTTTATGTGCAAAGAAAATTAAAAATTTTAAAAATTTCGTCCAGGTTTCATTTAAAAAATAATATTTGGCATGGTAATCGCCCTCCATTTTCCACGAGGGATATCCCAGAAAACGGATTTCGCCCCCAAATTGTCTTGTAAAATCTTTAGTTCACTTATGTAAATCAATTAAATTTGTCTTGGAGACCTCAATCGCCCCCGATTTATGGACATGGAGGTTAATAATAACAATTTCGCCCTATATTTTCTTTGTAAATCTAGGATACAATTGTCATCACTCCGTTTGGAGAATTTTTTAACTTAAATTCGTCCATATATCATGGACTCAGGGTAGATAGTAATGATTTCGTCCCCATATATAATTATAGAATAGGTTTTGAAGCTGGTGTTCAGGAATTCTGTAAAAGTCGGTTTACAAATTTGCAGAATCAAGCAATACGTTTTGCTCAAGCATTCGTGATCTTAAAAATGATCTTCGATCCCGTGAGTTTTACGACTAATTAAGTCCTCTGCTATCAAGTTTCTTGATCAAACTAGTATCCCACTTAATTTGATCGAGGGTTGCACCACCTTACTTCGTGCATGTTCATGCACCTACACCACCTTGGCTTGATCGATCCATTGACTTAATAACCTAAAAAAATATGAAGGCAAAAGTTATATATACAAATCGGTATTTTACTGAAAAAAATACAGATCGAGATTCTGAATTTGGCGCGGCGTCTTCTTCTTAGAGCAACATCTTGCATCTTCTGAGCTTTCTGGATCAACTTCCCGAGGTTAGTATTTAACTATTTCTAAATTTCATATTACATATACTTCACACTTACTGTCAATTGCATATTTCTGTAAATTGTGTATTGCTATCTGCACAGTACTACACACATCGGTTATGTTAAATTTTGTTAGGCATACACCAATGTAATAGGAATATCATGAGAAAACTCTCTAAATGATATAAATCATGAAACTTAGTTAAATAGTGACTTCATGTTTCATGCAAATGAAATCTTATTAAGAGAACACGATGACATCTGAGACATCTTCATTATTTTTTTACATATTAATTATCCTCTCGTACTTTACTATGGTTGAATCACCTACACATCATCTTGTATAATTCCACTTAATAATGCAATGTCTATTCTCTGTATATATTATAAGCACTACCTACATGGTTAGTTTGACTTGCAGCACTACAACTGGTTAGTTTGACTTGCAGCACTACAACGCCAAAGTATTCCCCTTGCATGGAAATTTCAATGTTCATAAGAGGCTCTAACTCTAACTCGAGTATAAGTAAAGCAGCATGCTGCATTTGCTTCTCTTGGATATTCTGCTTCCCTTGTGGCTGGCTTTGTATTTGAAAATCATCCTCCATTGTCCTAGAAAGAAAAATAACTTTCTCTGGATTGCAGCTCCACTTGCACCTGTGATAGAACAGAAACTTGCACTTCTTGGTGATTTGTACTTCCATTAAATTCAGATTTTGTGATTTTTGCAAATCAAGTAATTGCTGAACAACTCCACGCTTTTGTTTTGACTATTTTTGTTGGTATTCACAGATCTACAAAATCATGACAAGATAAACTCAGATGGAAACCCAGCTCTAACCATTTATGTCTCAAATGATTCCAGTTTCAGAATAAATGTACATGCTGTTACGATAAAACTTGCTGAAAACTAAATATTCCATATTATGGGAAATGAAATATGTTCATCAAGAACGAAAAAAGATTAAATAGAAAAAAGAAACAATGTAAAATTAGGACGACATATTTTTAGCTTATGTTAGCAATATTAGTGAATGAAAGGAATGCATTCTGTACAGCACTGTTTGATTGCAGTTGTTGAGCCGTAGATCATAACTACATTATGTAGGTTAAATTGTTCTTATTTTACTATTAAGTTTTATAAATTGGAGATTGTATTATAAGTTGAAACCCTCATCATCTCTAATTTATATATAATTGCTTACTAGGAAAACGCATGATGCATAATTTATTCTTTGAGATGTATATTGACACTAACATTTCACTGTTATAGTAAATCGTACAATCCTTGACTCGACACTTTACAGGTACCAATTTTAATGTCTAAAATGACCTTCTTTGCATCCGCATTAAAACCACTTCCGCATGGACTTATCTCACTGTAATTTTCTCTGTTTTGACATCATTTCTAAATTTTCCCTTGGTAGGGACGACTTTTATACCATATACATCAGCATGATTTGCAATTTAGTCCTAAAAACAATGATCAAGAAATCTTGAGCATCATCGATGAGATACAAGACGTGCCTCATTAAACTTGCTCACTTCGATGAATCAAAATATGAAAGTAGGTATTCAAAACCAGTCTTAAGGATGGAAATTCAGTGATTCAAAAGTCCATATTAATTATTAAAAGATTAAAAAATTTAAAAAAGTCATGCACCCTATTCTTAGGTTAAACTTGAGCTTATAATTTGTTACTGAAATGAAAACCATTACTTACTAGTTAAATCCACCCACATACTATTGTATATCTTACCTTCAACTAAGGTTTATCTAACTCATGAAAGTAAGATATTTAAAGCGAAAACATTTTTATGCTATAACGGCCTTTTCAATTTAATTATATTATTCCTTTAAATAAATGGATATTAAAATCACTTTATTTTAGAATCCACCCACATACTATTGTATATCTTACCTTCAACTAAGGTTTATCTAACTCATGAAAGTAAGATATTTAAAACGAAAACATTTTTATGCTATAACCGCCTTTTCAATTTAATTATATTATTCCTTTAGATAAATGGATATTAAAATCACTTTATTTCATTTAAACTTTTATTAAAATCACTTTATTTCATTTAAACTTTTATTAAATCACACATCCACAACGAATCAAATTCAACAAAAAGTAAACAAGTATTCAGGCAAGCGAAGCTATTATACAAATGGTATATGCAAACAGAGTTTCAATATAGTTTCGATTTGCAATATGAACTAATTCCATCTTCAATATGATATTTTATTATGAATTAATTTAATTTTTCAATATAGTATTTTTATTATAATTTGCTTTTTTCTATTACATTAAAATGAAATTGAAAATTTTCACATGATTATTTTTATGACTAGTTTTGAATGAGTATTTTACAAAATATACTATTTATAATTGTACTTAATTGAAGTATATAATGATATTTATTTTAAATTGTTTATTTATTTGTTAAAGTAAAATGTTTATTTGAATGGATAAGTTTAATAATATATATATATATATATATTAAATAAACTAATTTCATTTTTAATATAGTATTTTATAACTTGTTTTTAAATTTATGAAATTAATATGACAAGTTTCATATGAATTTTTGTATACATTTTTGTTGAATAGACTATTTGTAGTTATAGTTGTAGTGAATTCAAGTAGATAATGATATTTGTTTTAAATTATATATTTATTTGTTGAATCAAAATATTTATTTGGTTGGATAAGTTTAATCAATATACTTTCAAAACAATCTTTTAAGAAAAATTACCATCTACAAAAACTTTCACCAAGCATTTGATCTATTTTGTAGTTTGTCCTAGGCATTTAACAACAACATGACATTTTCTAGAAGGCATTTAACAACAACATGCTATATGGGAAAGGACATCGCCACTTAAAAAATAGTTTTCTTTAATTAGATTGGAATGTGTTACCAATGACAATGTCAATATTGTAAAAATATATATTTTAGCTATCTCCTATTGGTAGGGTATTTCTCCCTTCTGTAATGTTATGTGTTGATGATTATAGGGTCATTTCTTCAATGGCCCCAATAAAAACTAGAGATTCATTCCTACGGAGTAACCACTTCAATATAGGTGGTGCTTTTACAGTGGTTTTCAAGTCATATTGGATTGGTTGTTTTTGTTTTCATTTCCTATCGCCTTGCAGCATTAGTGAATCGAAACTATAATGACTTTCCAACTAAAAAGGGTTATATCATGGCATTAGCATTTTAACTTTTCACTATGATGACACTGGACCATCTCGAATGGATGCCTTTTATTTCAATTTTGTTTATTGTAATATGGATGTCGGTCCTTTATGTTACGAATCTCCTTGCTTGTAATATGGCATTCTTTTATTACACCCGGAGGTGCAATTACTAGTTTTTATCGGGGGAAGAGCATTGCATCATCCTTTTCCACCCAGACCACTCATGAACCATTGATATTATAGGATGATGATTGTGCGTACTGATTAATCAGATTGGCTGGTCCCACACTAGTCTCATGTCCTTACCGGGGATAACGGATACCACCTAAAGCATGTTTGTAGTATTTAGTGGAATTATAAATTATATAAGAGATCTTATAATTTCCAATTGGATTTAAAATATAAAATATAGAACACCATTTTGTTATCCTCGGCCTTGAATGGAATGTTCTCACCATATACTTTTCTAGTGAATACTAAATAGATGTAAATAAAGTTAAACCAATAACTTGCACTATGAGAGTTTTGAATCTCAATTCTATTACAACATAGAACATCTAGACTCTATTTTCAATTATGGAAAGAATTTTTTTTGTTTCCCTTAACTTAAGATACCAATTTTTTAAACAATAAGTTTGAATATATGTCATACATTATCACCTTCAATTAAAAAAGGTAGAGACTACCTAAGAATAAAAATGTGCAACAATAACACAAAGTCTTCAACAAGATCTTTCGATTTCACTCTTATTCTTCTACATACAATGCTCATCTCCAAATATTTGTGCAAGGTTTAAGAAAATCATACATAGATTCATAAGAATGGGAATATGAAAAATGAAATATGTGACAATGGTCATTAAGAAAACTTGTTAGGACTTTGCCATTACAGCTTAAAAAAACATTTATAGGAAGTATATTAACGAGTTTGTTTGACAAAGAGTTTGAGTCATGATCATAGAAATCATGGATCCTCTAGTAGTGTTTTGAGGAGATCAACAAATATTGTCATAATATCAAACTATAATCATTCAAGAGTCTAAGAAATTTATCTATTGAAAGCAATAATACAATGAAATTTCTACTAAGACATAAATAATTTTGAAAATAAAAATGTGTTTGCCTTCGAAGATTGGGATGGGGCTCATGTGAATCAAATAATATGAAGATAAACCTAATCGAAGGAAAAGTGAAAGCACAATGAATTGTGATTTCTTAGGAATCAAAGAGATGGTGAGTCTTCTTGGCAAAATATTTGCCAAAGTTTTACAATATCTTATTAATCAATGAAATATTCGCCAGTATTTACAATTTTTTTATACTGGAGTGAAATATTCACCAAGATTTTACAATATCTTATAATTTAGTGCAAGAATCGCCAATATTTTACAACATTATATAATAAAATGAAAGAATTGCCAAAAAAAATATACATGTATTATATTATGGATAAAATCGCCTTCAAATTTTCCTATATATCGGGGAGATTCGCCCATTTTTTATACATATAAATTTGGAGGGGGTTCTTAAAATCATCCCTCGTCGCCATCTTCAACTCGAATGGAAGGGCATCTATATGGTGGCATCACATCAGGAAAGTGAGGAAGATCAATGAAAGAAATGTTGTGTGGAAGCAGTTCAAGAAATACTTCAAGCAGAAGTACCTCTCGGATAGGTACTATGATGATAAGATCAAAGAGTTCCATGAGCTTAAATTGGGATAATTAACCATGGAAGAATATGCAAACAATTTCTTGGAGCTGCTGAGGTATATCAGGTATATTCGAGATGATAAGGTGAAAATTCAGCATTTTCTAAGTGGGCTACCTCAACCATATAAAGATATGATTGAATTTGATGAACCTCAAACTCTAGAGGAGGCAATAAGGAAGGCCAAGTACTGCTATGATCAAAATAAAAGCAAGCCTGATTTTCACAAGGCATGGAAGGACAAGAAAAATGAGAAGTTTGACCGAAGGAAGAAAGGTTCCAAACCTCCTCATGTCAAAAATCAGCAAAGGCAGCCATCACAAGTTGTGACTAAGCCAACTAGGATGATGGGAGACAAGCCAAGAGATCCAAAGGAACGAAGAGAACCACTTCAATGTTGGGGTTGTGGAGGAGACCACATGCTTAGGAACGGTCCACATCAGAATGGGAATTCAAATCAAGTTCACAACATCCAAAGAGTTGAAATTGTGGGTTCGGTGGCGAGGACAATCCCTAGAATCTATGCAACACTAGATGACCACCAGGAATATCATCAATCTACTGTGGTTGAAGTTGAAGGTAAGATTGCTAAGCAATCTCTTTCTATTTTGATTGATCCTGGATATACTCACAATTATCTCACTCCTAAAACTATTGAGATTTGTGCTTTTAAGAAATTAAAGCATAATAAATCTTGGTTAATTCAACTGGCCACTGGAACCAAGAGAAAAGTTAGTGAAATTGTAGAGAAATTTCCATTAGAGATGGATGGGATATTCACTCACATAGATTTGAATATTTTTCCACTTGGTTCCTATGATATTCTCATTGGGATGGATTGGTTAGAAGGACACAAGGTTAAACTTGACTTCTACAATAAGACCTGTGAATGCATGGACGAAGAAGGAAACCGAAGGGTTGTAAAAGGCATTCCAAAGGTGATTTCTGTTAGACAGGTTTCATTCATCCAGCTGAAGAAGTTTTGTAGAAAGGGTTTTCAATTGTATGTGGCCCATGTTTTGGAGTCAAAAAAGAATGAAGCTCTTAGGTTAGAGGACTATCATATATTGCAAGAATTTAGGGATGTTTTTCCTGATGAGGTTCCTGGACTTCCTCCAAAGAGAGACATTGATTTTACAATTGAACTTATGCTAGGAGCTGCACCAATGTCTAAGACACCCTACAAGATGAGTACACCGGAATTACTATAATTGAAAATGCAATTACAAGAGTTTTTGGGAAAGAAATATATCCGGCCAAGTGTGTCTTCGTGGGGAGCACCTGTTCTACTTGTGAAAAAGAAAGATGGAACACTCAGGTTATGTATTGAATATATGTAGTTGAACAAAGTTACTGTGAAGAACAAATACCCATTCCCCCGAATTGATGACCTTTTTAATCAAATGAGAGGAGCGAAGGTATTTTCAAAGATTGACTTGAGGTCTGGTTACCATCAGGTAAGAATTAAAGAGGAAGTTATTCATAAGACATCCTTTAGAACAAGGTATGGGCACTATGAGTTTGTGGTGGTACCATTTGTTGATGTATTTGTAACTTCGGAATGTATTTCATATATGTATATTGTATTCCTATAGAGATGTTATTATTCGCCTATACATAAGTGTTTGTATTCCTATAAAGATGTTATTATTCCTCTATACGGAAGTGTCATCATTTATGTTGTAAGTGTCGTAACTTATACTTGATGGGTTATTAGACCACCTTGATGGGGTCGGCCCTGTATGAGTCATGTGGGTAAAGGGGTTATTAGACCACCCTATTGGGGGTCGGCCCTGTCAGCATTATGTTATGTGGTTAAGTTGAGGCCGACCTAGTAAAGGTTATTAGGCAAGTCAAGTCAAGTAAAAATAGAATGTGGGAGGCACTCTATTTGATCATTCTATTATTCACTCATACTCTCATTGGAGAGTGGTGCACTTGTGGAGGAGGAGAAGCTGCTACCAGGAGAAGACTATCTCTTATGATTGGGTTGTATCATTGCTCTATCTATCTCTGAGGAAGTTGTGGGGTTTTTCACCTTTATGGTTTTCCCCAGTGAAACTCTGTGTGTCTATTGTCTCTTGTATGCTTGCATTATTTATGTCCATGATTGATATGCTGTAGATATGTTGTACATGTTTTTCTCTCAGTTAAGATCCTAGATCAGATTGAAGTAAATTTTGAAAAAACTAACATGGCATCAGAGCTAGCCTGAAAGAAGGCATGGTATGGCATTTATGACACTTGTTTCACTTGTGAAGCTAGGGATTGATATAGCAAAAACCAGTCATTGTAGAAATTTCTCTATAAATCCATTTTCGCAAGGTTTCAGGATTTAAAACTCTTAAGCACAACTTCTAATTCATTGTACTTTGTGTTTTATGATGTGTACAATCTAGGGTTTCTTCCTCTTCCACATCTCAGTCATAAACAGGTGACCTAGGAAAAAAGGTCACAACCTGGGCTAGGAAGCTCCAAATGAAATTTCATAAAATGAGATAGGTAGGGAACGGACTGTAGTTTCTTAGGCAAGGTTTTCAAAGGCCAAAGTTGAACCAGTGACACGTGGCATGCCGTACAAGTTCGCCCTCCTGTTTTATCCCATAAACCGGTCACGTTGCAACACTTAGCATAACTCTATCTCAGAGAATCCAATTGAGGTCAGACTTGTGGGGTTGAAAAGATGACAGGTTGGGATACCACAAGCTGAAGTTTCAGACCCTTTGTATTTTTAATTGTGGAGGTACACCAGAAACAATCAGGTGCATGTTTCTGTCAAAACAGAATTGGATGTTGAGCACCTGCATTCATGGCTCCGGGAATTAGGGTTTCAAAGAAAGTTGGTATTTTTGTAATCAGAGACCATGACTGAATGCTACTCATCAAAATCGAAATTTGGATACCAAGATCAAATTTTTTGGTTGGGTAGAAGGCCAGGCTTGATCAAACCCTAGTTCAGGACTTTGATCGGAAAAGTGAAAAATTAGGGCTTCTACAAAAATGGGAATTTTTTAAATCTGTGACCATAGCTGGAAGATCCTTGGAAAAATTGAAGTTTAGAGATTTGGATCAAACTATTTGGTTGGGTGAAGCTCCATGAAACTCAAACCCTAATTCAGGGTCCTCCTTAGTGAATCTGGAAATCTAAAAGGCAATTTTGAGGGGTGAAACTTTACAGTTTTCAAATTATGAGTATACAAGCTTGACCAGCTCAGAAAGGCGCATCTTTATATCCTTTCAGAAGTTTGAAATTCAAAATTTGATTTTTTAGGGTTTCTCTAACAAACCCTAATCGAGCTCCAAATCCAGTTTCTGCAAATCAAAGTGGATTGGGTTAATCCTAGAAGAGAATGGATTAGTCACCTACATAAGTGAAGAAGTTCCTGTTTCAGAGGGAGTTGAGGCTAAGGCCTTAGATAAGAAGATTACAACCAATCTCGACAGGTATGACTTATCCAGGTACGTTTCGAGATCTATTCATGATTAAGTCTATGGTATGTTTGTCTTCATTAAGGTTAGTACAATCTTGATTAACTTTAGACTTGTTGTATCACCTTAATAAAATTATGAATGCAGATATTCATTGATTAGGGTTTTGACACTTATGATTGTACTAATGCATTGTGGTGTTGTATGAGGTTGATGATATCCGTTAACATGAAAGGTACATCAAGAAAGACAAATCATGTTCTAGTTCAAGAACATATGACCATGGTGACATGAAGACAAAGATTCATCCATTGTCATGGATCACATAGAAGATCTACTTACGAGGTATGTATAATTTGGTTCTACATGCTTAACCTATGAGATATGCAGGTTACTAGCACAAGTCATTGAAGAGAACAAGAAGACATTACTAGACATAATTAGCAAATATATTGATAACCAGGTATGTTTTTCCTATATCAAGTTAGAATCCTACCTTGTGTTAGGATCTTATACTGTTGTATGGTTGATAATGATTATTCATGAAGTTAGAAAGGTAAGTAATCAAGGGTTTATGCATATTATGTCTCTTACCTTGATTGATGATATGACTAACTAGAAAACTCCTTTGGTCAAATAAGAATATGCATGAGTAAAAGAAGTATTCCTTGAAACCTTGAATACTAATGTTTATTATCTGTGTTTGAAATTATCATGACTATACATGTTTAAGATTATTGTGATTATACTAATAAATGTATGTATGCATGAGACCTTGAGGATAACACAATGATGATACTAGTAAGTATGCATAAGTGATCGAGGATGGATATAAGTTCAAGGACAGGTAATCCAGGAAGCAAAGATCAAGAGGGAGCACACTCCAGTAGCTCCTGCAAGGAAGCAAATATTGATAGGGAGTCCACCCTACAAACAAACAAAGATAAGTATTTGAATTGTCATTTCTTGTATATTTGATTGTTTTAATAATATTGTTCAATAATGTATTTACTTATGTTTCTAGACTTAGGTTGTGTATTATGCATATTAGAATAATTACATTAATGAACAATGTCCTACTAATATGCATGTAATGGGTAAGTGGCCTATGGCACTGTACAACATTCCAATACTACTTATCTAGAATGAAACTTCTTTGCTGACATGTTGGGAGTTGCGCACACTCTTAACAATGTTCTGGTAGAGATTAGAAGGTGTCTAGAAAGTTATGCAATATTGATAAATGTTGTATTGAAGCATTGGCTAAAAAAATTGCATGACTGTATGACATATTTCTTTATGTGTAAGAAATTGTTCTGAAAACTATGAGATGTTTCTAATCATGCAATTTAACTTGTCTTATAGGAAAGATCGTATACCATCACCTACAAAAGAAGGACTACAACATTTGTTCGAGTAACAAATCTATCTATTGAAGATATTAAAGTTCCCAGGATCTGGGATGAAGTAATGGAAGAGTGCCATGATCCATTGATCATGAAGAATGATGGTTGAGATGTGGTCCCAGACCAGAAGGGAAGTCTGTCTTGACTTCCAAGTGGATCTATAAGATCAAGCGTGCTACAGGTGGTAGCATGGACAAATACGAAGCGAGGTTGTAGCTCGTGGCTTCTCCCAGAAAGAGGAATTGATTATGAAAAGACTTTTGCTCCTATAGCCAGATACACTTCCATTAGATTAGTACTTGCTCTGGATGCAGTGATGAAATGGAAGATATACCAGATGGATGTCAAGACAACTTTCTTGAATGGTGTAGTCGAGGAGGAAGTGTATTAGGTGCATCCACTTGGTTTTGAGACACATGACAGAGAGTCATATGTGTGCAAGTTGAAGAAAGCCTTGTATGGATTGAAGCAAGCTCCTAGGACTTGGTATGGTAGGATAGACAGCTTTCTATCGAGTTTGGGCTTTACCAAGAGTAAAGCGGATTCCAACCTTTACTACAAGGTTGAGGAAGGAAATCCAGTGATACTATTATTGTATGTGGATGACCTGTTTGTAACTGGTGAGGATAGATTGATTGCCGACATGAAGAGGAAGCTTGTTGCTAAGTTCAAGATTAAGGACTTGGGGATGATGCACTATTTTCTAGGCATGGAGGTGTGGCAGAGTGCAGATGGGATCTTCCTTGGACAAGGGAAGTATCCAGTAGAGATCCTAAAGAGATTCAGGATGATGGACTACAAGGCCATGGCCACACCTATGGCATCAAACCTGAGGCTTCTGTGTGATGCTTCATATGAGCCGGTTGATGTCAGTATGTATCGTCAGATGATTGGGTCCTCTATGTACCTGATGAACATGAGACCAGATATTTGCTTTGCAGTGAACACATTGAGCCAGTTCCTGATGGATCCAAGAGGTGTTCACCTGATTGCTGTAAAGCATATTCTGAGGTACCTAAAGGGTACGGTTGATTATGGGCTCAAGTATGATGCGAACCAAAAGTTTATCCTACAGGGTTATGTTGATTCAGATTGGGCAGGAAGTGCTGCAGATAGGAAGCACACTTCTGGGTGCTGCATTAGTATAGGATCATGTGTGATCTCTTGGTTTAGCAGGAAGCAGTCTTGTGTAACATTGAGTACAGGCGAAGCAGAGTATGTTGCAGCTTGTTCGGCTAGTTGTGAGGTAGTATGGCTCTGGAAGCTACTGTTTGAGCTATTTGACCTCCTGTTGGAGGCTACTGGTATCTTTTGTGACAACCAGAGTTGTGTGAAGCTATCTGAGAACCCAGTGTTCCACAACAGGTCGAATCACATTGACATCAAATATCACTATATCAGGGATATGGTGCAGAGAGGTGGAGTGAAGATCCTGTATGTTGCTATGGATGAGCAGGTTGCAGATGTGTTGACGAAACCACTAGCCAGAGTGAAGTTCGAGTACTTCAGAGAGAGGCCTGGTGTTCTTTAGATTGACGACACTTTGAGGAAGAAGTGATGGACACATTTGCAGGATCTATTCCAAGCATGGTGCGAGGAGGATCCTTCCCATGGCTATGGATGTAAGCACTGGATGATGAGCATCAGGACAATGCTCCAGTTACTGTTATGTATATGCATCATGTTGGATGCTTGTTATGATCAGTTGGATTATGTATATGTATATGCGTCATGTTGGATGCTTGTTATGATCAGTTAGATCATGTATATGTATATGCATCATGTTGGATGCTTGGACCATGTATTTGTATATGTATTAGGTGGATACGATTATATGATCATATAGATCATGTATGTTGATATATATCAGGTGGATACATTGTATGATCAGGTGGATCATGTATCTGTGTATGTATCGGGTGGATACATTGTATGATCAGGTGGATCATGTATGATGATATGTATCAGGTAGATACTTGGTATGCATCAGGTGGATGCATTATATGATCAGGATGATCATAGATGACGAGCTTCAGGATGTTGCTCCAGATGACATGCATCAGGACGATGTAGTGATGATGATCATGATGATCATGTACATCAAGACGATGTATGGTGAGTATCTGGTTGATACTCTGTGGCCATGGATAGTTTGTGCAAGGGTAGCATGTAATAAGTCCTGGAGATCTGGACAGGATGAAAAAGGCCTCAGATGCTCTTTAGAGATCTTGCTTGGCAAGACACTCTTTTAAGGTTTTGCTAGACCACATGTAATAAGTCCTGGAGATGTGGACAGGATGAAAAAGGCCTCAGATGCTCTTTAGAGATCTTGCTTGGAAAGACACTCTTTTAAGGTTTTGTGGCGACCACATGTAATAAGTCCTGGAGATCTAGACAGGATGAAAAAGGCCTCAGATGCTCTTTAGAGATCTTGCTTGCCCAGACACTCTTTTAAGGTTTTGTGGTAGGGGTCACATGTAATAAGTCCTGGAGATCTAGACAGGATGAAAAAGGCCTCAGATGCTCTTTAGAGATCTTGCTTGGCAAGACACTCTTTTAATGTTTTGTGACAGTCACATGTAAAAGATCCTGGGAGATCCGATAGGTTGAGCTGTGTGCTTGTAAAAGGTCTGGGATGCTCTTTCGAGGTTTTGTGACACAGGTAATAAGTCCTGAGGATTCCACAGTATGGCCAGTGATGAAGACCTATAGGTGGTGGGCCTACATCCAGTATGAAAAAGTACTGGCTCTGTAGAACTTCCTATGACGAGTAGTTCCGAGATTGTTTGAGATAGCAGCAGTAGTGACGATGACGATGATTCAATGTCAATGATGTAATGACGATGATTCAGAGTAGAAGACTTGTGATAGAAGACCTGTGTCGAAAAATACATTCCTAGTTAAGAGGGAGTGTTGATATATTTGTAACTTCGGAATGTATTTCATATATGTATATTGTATTCCTATAGAGATGTTATTATTCCTCTATATAGAAGTGTTTGTATTCCTATAGAGATCTTATTATTCCTCTATACGGAAGTGTCGTCATTTATGTTGTAAGTGTCGTAACTTATACTTGATGGATTATTAGACCACCCTAGTGGGGGTCGGCCCTGTCAGCATTATGTTATGTGGTTAAGTTGAGGCCGACGTAGTAAAGGTTATTAGACAAGTCAAGTCAAGTATAAATAGAGTGTGGGAGGAACTCTATTTGATCATTCTATTATTCACTCATACTCTCATTGGAGAGTGGCGCACTTGTGGAGGAGGAGAAGTTGTTGCTAGGAGAAGACTATCTCTTATGCTTGGATTGTATCATTGCTCTATCTATCTCTGAGGAAGTTGTGGGGTTTTTCATCTTTATGGTTTTCCCCAGTGAAACTATGTGTGTCTATTGTCTCTTGTGTGCTTGCATTATTTATGTCCATGATTGGTATGTTGTACATGTTGTTCTCTCAGTTAAGATCCTAGATCAGATTGAAGTAAATTGTGAAAAACTTAACACCATTTGGTCTCACAAATGCACCAGCTACATTCATGTGTCTCATGAATAGTGTTTTTAGCAAGTATTTGGACAAGTTTGTTCTTGTTTTTCTAGATGACATTCTTATATATTCTAAGAATGAAGAAGAGCATGAAGAACATTTGAGTATGACATTGCAATTGCTAAGGGAGCATAAGCTATATGCAAATTTGAGCAAATGTGACTTTTATAAAGAGAGAGTTTATTACTTGGGTCACATCATCTCCAACGAAGGAATATCTATAGACCCTCAGAAGATTGAAGCCATTATGAATTGGCCAAATCCAAGGAATGTGACAGATGTGAGATCCTTTCTTGGACTTGTTGGTTACTACAAAAGGTTCATTGAAGGATTCCCTAAGGCCACACATTCAATCACTTCTTTGCAAAAGAAGGGGATAAATTTGGAATGGACACCAAGATGTTAGGAAAGCTTCCAACGGTTGAATAATATTCTTACGAGTGCACCAATTTTGAAAATTGCAGACCTAGAAAAAGACTTTGTGGTGTGTACTGATGCATGCAATCGAGGACTTGGAGGAGTTCTTATGCAAGACAACCACGTAGTATGCTATGAGTCAAGAAAGTTGAAGGATAATGAGAAGAACTATGCTACTCATGATCTAGAACTTCCATCCATAGTACATGCTTTAAAGATGTGGAGGCATTACTTAATGGGAAGGAAATTTGAGTTAAGGACAGACCATTATGGTTTGAAATACTTGTTTGAACAACCAACTTTAAACGCTAAGCAAGCTAGATGGCTGAAATTTTTGTGTGAATTTGATTTTGAAATCAAACACATAAAAGGAAAAGAAAACAAGGTGGTCGATGCACTCACCAGGAAAGTACATGAAATGCATGTGGCCGCACTTAGTACTTTCCAACCAGATTTGAGACCACAGATTGTTAACCATATTGTTGAGGATGGGGTGTATGTGCATATAAAGGACAAATTGCAGCAGCAAGACCTTGAAAAGAAGTATGAAGGCTATCATTTGGAAGAAGATGGACTTCTTACTTATAAAAATAGAGTCTATATTCCAAATGTGGCAAATTTGAGGAGGATTGTGATGGATGAAATCAATAAAGCTCCATGCGCTGGTCACCCAGGATATCAGAAAACAATTGCTACAACAAGAAAATATTATTTTTGGCCAGGGATGAAGAAGCACATCGCTGAATACATTTCTAATTGCATTAAATGTCAACAAGTGAATGTTGAACACCAACACCCAACAGGTTTATTACACCCAGTCTCAATTCCAGAATGGAAATGGGAAGTAATTTCCATGGATTTTATTACAAGATTGCCAATGAGTGTGAGACAACATGATTACATCATGGTTGTGGTGGACAAGTTAACAAAGAAAACACATTTTATATCGGTTAAGTACACACATAATGCCGATGCCATTGCAAATATTTTCATGAAGGAAATTTTCAGATTACATGGATTTCCTAAGGCAATAATTTATAAAAGGGATACCAAGTTCACTTCCAATTTTTGAAAAGGTCTCTTTGCAGATTTGGGTACATAGTTGATCTTTAGTACCGCATACCATCCTCAAACAGATGGGAAAACAGAAAGAGTAAATCGAGTGCTTGAATATATGCTTCGCATGTATGTAATGCACAAACCATCCAGGTGGGAGGATGATCTACACTTGGTAGAATTTGCATATAACAATGGGCAGCAAGCATCATTGGAAATGCGTGCATATGAGGCATTGTACGGTAGAAGGTGTAGGACACTAGTGACTTGGGACAATCCAGTTAACATAATTGTACTTGGGCCAGAATTGCTTAAGGAAATGGAGCAAGAGGTTGCAAAGATTAGGCATAATTTAAAAGCAGCCCAGGATAGACACAAAAGCTATGCAAATAAGCATAGAGTGCATAGGGAATTCAATGTTGGGGATCATGTGTATCTTAGAGTGAGGTCAAGGAAGAGTTCCTTGAAGCTTGGGAGTTCTGCCAAGCTATCACCTAGATATTTTGGGCCATTTGAAGTGCTTGAAATAATAGGGCCAATAGCATATAGACTTGCATTGCCTACTAGCACTAGAGCTGATAATGTTTTTCATGTCTGTTTGCTTAAGAAATATGTACATGATCTTAACCATGTGATTAATTGGGATGTGATCCAGGTGGAACCCGAGGGAGAGTTCCAAACTAACCCATTGCGCATCCTAGACAAGAAGGTAACATTGCTCCGGAACCAAGCCACCAGACAGGTAAAGGTGCAATGGAAGCACTACGGTCCTGATGAGGCTACATGGGAGCTGGAGGATGCCATGAGAGTGGCATATCCATTTTTGTTCAATTTTGATGAGCACTGAGGACAATGCTAATGTAAGGGGGAGGGGAATGTAGTGTCCCCATTTTGACCCTATGGTATTAAAATCATAAATGATATAAATATCGTTATTAAATCATGGTGAGGAGCTCAAGGCCAAGGCCCCGCCATCGATTTATCATTTTATGTATCGAAAATTAAAAATCGATGGATATTGTTCTTGTGCTAGCCATGCACAATAAAAATTAAGACATCATGTAAATATGCATTATAATGAAATACGCACAACTAGCTATGCAATGCAATAAGAGATGGGGGCATGATTTCCACAGGGAATAGGGATGGAAAATATTCAAACCCTTGAGCCAATAGTGTCAAGCCAAATTTCATTGAGAGAACCCATAAACCCCAACTACCCATTTTGACATATGCATCCAATCATTTAATTCTTCCAAGAGTTGGTTGAGGTAGTTAATGCCTTGGGATTGAAGAGGTCTGGCAGCCAATTTCGTGTATGGGCAATCCATCAGTATGGAAAAACGTATTTTTTCTTCTTGGGAAAGAAAACACCCACGAAATTATGCCCAAATCCATTCTTCACCCAGGGTCTTGGCTCTCTCACGCAGTCTGATCTAGCTGGGGCTTTCTCCTTCACATTTTCCATCATTTTTCTGCATTTTCCATAGCCAAGAACTCGTTTTTGTATTACATGATGGCTGGGAGGAAGAGAGTCACAATTTGGGGGTTTATGGAGGTCCTTTTTGTCCCTTTAATGCCCATAGACATTTTCTGAAAATGATCTTGCTCTCCCAGGGTTGATTCCCCATTCGCCATTTAATTTTTGGGTTGCCCATGTTTTTTTTTTTTTTTTTTTTTTCTAAAACTAAGAGAAACCCATTTTGGGCATCCCACTGTCAAAACATCCCTCTTCATGCCTAGCACTTGTGATTTTGCTATTATGTGCATCCTTGTTTTGGTTTGAACATGTGAGCAATAAATTAGGAGTGGAAGTGGACCAAAATTGGCTTGATAAACCTAGTGAGGAAGGTAACCTCTCAAGAAGATCAAAAGGGTTGGCTACTCTTCTATGCACACTTTGAATAACACTAGAATGGGAGGTATGGCTTGAGAGACTGTGTAGTAGTGAAGGGAATAATTCCTTGTTCCAGGTGTGTAGGTATTGTGGGGACCAAGCTAGATAGATCTTGTAGAGGGTATCCATATCTCTGTGGTTGAACTCACTAGCTTAGCAATTCTTCCTTTTCCATTGTGTTAGCATCCTCATAAACCCAATTGTGGATTGGCTTGGCTAATTTTGGTGTATATTTTTCTATGTGTGAGTCTGTTGTTCCCTTTTCCTTGTATAAATGATGGCCAACTCGGGGGTGGCAATTGTGCTGAGAGATTGGTGAGCACAACTGGCCTATGGTTGGGTTGAACATTGCAGTTGCATAGCCAGTTGCTCAGGACTACTTTGTTTTAAGATAAGTACTCTCTCTTGTGTTAATTCTGTAATGTATTTATTTGATGACTACCATATCTGGAATGTATGCTATATGTGTAATAGAATTTACTTCCGCTGTGTTTCTTGAATATATTTATATACATCTGCATATGTCCATTCTTCATATTCTGTGAATTGTGTTAATGATTATGGGGCTAGATGCCTGGTTTAAGCCTCACGTTCTCTCCATCGCGCTGGTATGATGGGAGGGGATGTTACATTGATGAAGTAGTCAACATCATCAAAGGTGTTGGACAAGAAGTTTCATAAGCAACAATTGTACAAAATGTATTGAGAAGTCTACCTATGAGGTTTGATTCAAAATTCTTAGTCATGGAATATAGAAAGGATATTGAGAAAATGAAAATGGATGAACTACATGGAATCCTCATTGGATATGAGATGAGAACTGATAATGAAAATCCTTCAAGGGGGGAAGAAACCTTCAAGGCTTCAAAGAAGATAAAAATTAGTAAGAAAGAGTCAGGTAAGAGTTCATTTGGAGAATATGATGATGAAGAAGAAAAATTTGTGAAGAAACTCAAGAAATCTCGTGGAAAATACAAAAGTAAGTTACCTTTAATTTTTTTTAGTGTGATAAAATATGACACTTTTCTTCTGAACTCTCTCTTATAGAAAGAGGAGATAGTGATGATGATGAAGATCATAGTAACATAAAAGGGAGGAAGATGTACAAAGGAGGAAAATATTAAAATAAGAGAAGGTTCAGTAAGCAAAAGAGGAATCTTTGTTCTAAACAAGACAATAGCTCATCAGATGAAGATGATAGTGGAAATGATACAAGGGAACTACTCTTCATGGAATTAGGTGAAGAACTTGATAATGAAAATTATGGAGATGAAGTGAATGTTGAAGTAGATCTTGAAGATGATATTTTATAGCAGTAGTTGGAACATAAGAAATTATATGTGAATGTAATATATAAACTCTGAACTCCTTTAAAGATTTGATCAATGCATATGTCTATTTTTCTATGATATCATACTTCAATTCTGCATGTCTCAAAATCTTGACGAAAAAAGCAATCGGTTGTTCCATATTTTCTTGATTTTTCTGTAACAATACATCAACTATAGTATGTTGTGAAGCAAAAGAAAATATAATGAATTCTTTTGAAAAATATGGAGTGATTAAAAAAAGAACTTCCGTGAGGGATGTTTGTTATGCCTGTGAAGGATTTATTACCTTCTATAGTCCATTTGATATCATTGCTTTTCTTTAGAAAATTTGTAATATTCCTTAATATTTTTGCAAAGCTTGGAACAAATCTTCTCAAAAAATTTACTCTTCCAATGAAAGAATGAATCTCTTTCTTACATCTTGGTATCCCAATCGTTTGAATAGTTGTTACCCTATCAAGAACAATTTTGATACCATTTCTTGATATTATATGGCCTAATAATTTTCCTTCTTTCATGCAAAAATTAGACTTTTTGGGTTTAAGGATATACCAAAATTTATGTACTTCAAAAATACTTTCTCCAAGTTTTTCAAATGATCTGCATCAGATTTTGAATAAATTGTGATATCATCCATATATACCACTACAAATTTGTCCATTTCTTCAACAAACGCAATGTCCATGGTTCTTTTAAATGTTGCTCTTGCATTCATTAATCCAAATGGAATTTTTGCATACATAAAATTTCCACAGGGTGTTGTAAATTTTGTTTTCTCCTGATCTTCTGGAAGAACTTTGATCTCATTATACCCTGAAAAACCATCTAACATAGATATTCTTTCTGCCCCTACAACTTTCTGTAAAATATGATCCATCTTTAGCAAGGGGTAATTATCTTTTAGAGATACCTTGTTCAAAATTTTGAAATCCACACAAAGTCTAATTTCTCCATTTTTTTTTCTAACAAGAACCAATTTTCTACCCATCTTTAAAATCTAAGGGATACAATAATTTTTGAATCAAGTAGTTTCTTAACTCCCTTTACAATTACTAGGATCAATAAGGGATTTATTCTTCTCATTTTATGCTTATAAGGATTTTCATGTGGTTTGATAGGAATCATATGCTGAATAATGCAGGTATCACATTCTTTCAAGTCTTCATAACTCCATGTAAACACATCTAAAAATTTCTTCATCAACTAAACATATTTACTTTCTTCTTCTGATGGAAATTTTTTTGAAATTTTCACTATTTTAGGCTTTTCTTTTGTCCCAATATTGCAATCTTGAATGTCATCTTCATGAGGTGACACTTTGGGATATTTGGATACATTATTTCTATCAAAAATCTTTTCTAAAGGTATAAGACCTTTTGGAATGACATTGTTTTTAAGTTGGATAATTTCTCTTTTCCTCCAATTGAGTTTTTGAAATTTTCTTGTTCCTTTGAAAATTTGTCACCATTGACAGTTTCTTCCACATTCTATTCTTCATCATCAATAACTGTATTAGAAAACTCATCTGACATCTCTAAAAATATTTTAATTTGTAAATCATCTTCAAAAACTTGCCAATATTTTGAATTATCGAGAATTGAAGGTCTATTTACAACTTCAATTTCAGATTTTTTATTTGAGAAACTGGTAATTTTAAAAGTACCAGCAGGTGTAGCCAAAGAATCTGCTACTGAATTTTTCATCCTAGGTATTGCCATAACCTTGTGTTCATAAAAAAAGTTTCCAATCAAATCCCAAACTTCCATTCTATGTGCTCTCATCCTTGGATGTTTTGTTTGATAACTGCCATTTTCCTAGTTAATCACTAATTCAAAGTCTCAATACACATCAATTTTTTTTCCTTAAACCTTTTAACACATTGAGTCCCAAAATAAAAGCCTCATACTCTGCTACATTATTTGTACATTCAAAAGTCATTCTAAAGGAATAGACCATGCATTCTCGATCGGGATATATTATCCATATACCTGCACCAACACCTTCTCTACTTATTGACCCATCAAAATCCATTTTCCATATCTCTTCATCTCTTTGTTTTTTCTTAAGGATTTCTTGTTCTACAACCAAGTCATTATTCTATTCTTGTTTGTCAAAGTCTATTTTTTCCTCAAAATGGAAATCATTATAAAAAATAGAAGACCCCAAATCAGTGTCTACTGCATAAATGGGATGATTTTTTGGTTTATCTTGACTACTTACCACATATGCAAGTCTTTTTTCCCTGTATAACTTTCTCTATTCTCCAAAAAGTGGAATTGTAGCAAAAGGCATATCCATTTGTTTAGTTCCTTTGAGTTTTGAAGCCCAAGACCTAGATAATAGCATACCAAATTTTGGAGGAATATCTGCAACAACTACATCCATGATAATACTTTTGGCTGGAATTTGAGTAAGGGAGACCGCCAAATATTTGATTAATCCCAAACAATTGAATTTTCTAGAATCAAAATAAAATAAATCTTTGTAAGGTATCATGATATCCAAACCTAAAATGTCTACCACAACCTTTGGCATTAAATTATGTGAAGCTCCTAAATCAAGCATAGAAATATGGAGAATCATATCATGGACATTTAAACTCACATAAAAAGGTGGAACATCTTCTACACTACTATCTTTTGCTTTCGGACCCAAAATAATAGTTGGAGTGTCATCATTTAGTTCTAATGTATCAGGATCCATTTGTTCATCTCTTTTAACTATCCTCGCAATATGTTCTTTGTATTCATTATTCTTCAATAATTCATTGAAAGGAATAGACATTTTGATCTTTGAAATTTCATTCTGGAAATTGAATGAAGTAAGTGTTTTATCAGTTTCTTTGACCAAGTATTTTTTAATTTTTTGGAACCTTGTTTGTCAGATCTTCTTTTTGTTTTTTTTTCCTCTGCTAACTAATTGAAGGTTGGTCAATATGACCTTTCCCTTTATTTACAACTACCTCTCTGTTTCTGAGGTTGAGTTTCCTATGGAGATCATTCATAGCATTCTGATATCCAATTTGATATTGTTCTATTTCTAATTTGAAAGTACTACACTCTTCTTCCTAGGAAAACATGTCATGTTCTGCTTTTGTAAGATAAAACTCAGAGTCAAGATCATCAAAATGATGTATCTCGCTTTCCAAAGGTTGTATATATTCTCCTTCATCAACAAAATTTCCAGGGAAAGGAGGTCTCACTTGTTGATATTCTATATTTCTCTGATCTTTCAGGTCTCTTAGATCTCTCTGTCTTATCTGTTGGGGAAAATGTCTCTTGAAATTTGGATTCCTAATTTGTGGCTCTTTTTATCTCTATTTTCGGGTTTGTTTTCTAAGTTTAATCTATCCATGAATATTTCCATAGTATTCATCATAATATCAAATTTAGCATCAATGGCAAAAGAAGTTGAAGCTCGTTTTCTTCTCTTACTTTTCTTTTATTTGTTTCTATTTTTTGTTTCATTTTTCCAAATGCCATTAAAGTTTCCTCCACTTACACTGAATATTTCAACATATCTGGTAAAGATGCTGACTTCCTTTCTCTTAACATAAAGGAAAAATCACCATCAAATGCATCTTTATAATGTCACTTGGCAGCTCCCACTGGAGGTTGAATATCAGTAGGAATTGAGTTATAAAACCTCATGAACCTTCCAGAAAACTCTTGAACAAATTCAAAATTTCCCTTTTTCAAGTTACTATACTGTGTCAAAATTTGCAGAGGGTTCTATTTATCCTCCCACCTCTAAAGAAAATGATTTACAAATTCATCATAAGAAGGAACAAATCTAGCAAGAAGAGTTCTGAACCATTTTTTAACTTCTCTAGACAAACTTTGAGCTAATAGACTCATTTTTGCATCATCATAATATACTTCTTCAAGATCAATAAACTCATTAAACCTATCAATATGCTGCTGAGCTGTATAATTTCCTTCTCCATCATATAATTATGTAATCCTCCAAGCATAATTCTGATGGAGGTCATGCGAAAAAGAAGGTAAAGAAAGTGGGGAAAATATAGTAACCATGATTACAAGAGGATTTTGAATAGTATTATGAACTTGTGGTGGAGGATTATGAACTTTATTTTCTTTTAACTCTATCTTTCAAGTTTTTTGTAAATCTTCCCAAACAGATTGCAATAGATACGACTAAAATCTATTTTCATAAATAACATTTTCTTTTAAATTTGTTTCAGACTTTGATTGAAATAAATATTGCTCAAACTTTGCATTTAAACCACTGTCCTCAATATTCAATAGTTCTTCTTGAAAAGAAGGAAACAAATTTTATGACTGAGATGTACTTTCTTTATCTTTCCCTTTATTCCTTCTGAGAATATTTTTAGGACTTTTTACCACTTGAAATGATTGGGGATCTACATTGCCTCTCATATAAATATTTCTGGAAGCCATTATCTTTTTTGGAGTCGCCTTTTAATTGAACTTCAAACTGGAGACGCTAGGAAAAAATACAAGCAATATATAATATCAAATCTCTTGTTCTCCCACATAAATATGATTTTTCTAAGATGTTGTTTTACCGAGGGAAGATTTGAACTTTCTTTCCCGGCAATGGCACCAAAATGCTAGCACTCAGAATTTCTCCCTTTCATGTGGAAGGATAGTTCAAAGGTAACTTTTTCAAACCAATATTTGTTAGATTTTGAGCATTAATTCAAAATGATCTAGGATCTTATCTAAGAGAATAACATGTACAACATATCAATCATAAGAAGCAATCACAAGAGACAATAGACACACAGATTTTACTTGGGGAAAACCAATAAGGTGAAAAAACCCAATAAATTCCTCAGATATAGAAAGCGAAATTATACAACCCAAGTACAAGAGATAGTTCTCCTAGCAGCTTCTCCTCTATCACTTGTGCTCCACTCTCCAATGAGTGTATAAGTGAATAAGTGAATGATCAAATAGAGTGACACCCTCACTCTATTTATACATGACTTGAATTCCCTTTTAACTCTAGCTAGGTCGGACCCAACTTAACTGGTTAACATAATACTATCTGGGCTGACCCCACTAGGGTGGTCTAATAACCCTTTAACCCACAAGACTCATATAGGGCCAACCCCATCAATGTGGTCTAATAACCCATCAAGTATAAGTTAAACGACATTTGTGACACTTGTAAATACAAATGACGACACTTCCGTACAAAGGAATAATAACCTCTTTGTAACGATACAATATACATATATGAAATACATTCCAAAGTTACATATACATCAACACTCCCTCTTAACTAGGAAGGTATTTCTCGACATAGGTCTTCTAGCACAATTCTTCTTCTCTGGATCATTAGATCATCGTCATCGTGATTGCTGCTATATCAATCAATATCCAATCTACTCGTCATAGGAAGTTCTATGGAGCCAACCATTTTTCATGTTGTTTGTAGGCCTAGCCTCCATGTAGGTCTTCATCATCTCTGCGAGCAAGCCATCAAGTAAGTACACCTCAGGACTGATTACACCGCCTCTACAAAACCTGCAAGATCTTCCAGGACTAATTACACTGCCTCTGCAAAACCTGCAAGAGAATCTTTGGACCAATTATATGCCTCTACAAAACCTGTGTACCATACTATCACCTCATCGTCTTCAGATTACCGTCATTGTCCATGGAGCACAACACAGATGCACATCACACAACACTTACATTCACCGGCATGGGAAGACACACTTCAACCATCTATGAAAGGCTCAACACTTATATCTACTTCATGGGAAGACACACTTCAACCATGTGAGAATGGAGTCTCACTTATATCCATAGCCATGGGAAGACACACTTCAACCATGCTAGGAATGACACAACACTTATATCGCAACCATGGGAAGACACACTTCAACCATGCTTGAACGGCACAACACTTATATCGCAGCCATGGGAAGACACACTTCAACCATGCTTGAATGGAACAACTCTTACATCAACAACCATGGGAAGACACACTTCAATCATGTCAGAATGGCCCCAGCCCTTATATCTACACCATGGGAGGACACCCCTACCACCATGTGAGAATGGATCATGTGCATCTGTGTCTCCGAACTCACCACTTCCCCTTGGAAGGAATCTCGATCTGAAGTACACCAAGCCTCTCTCTGAAGTACTCAAACTTCACTCTGGCCAGTGGCTTAGTCAACACATCAGCTATCTGCTCGTCCATTGCAACATACAGGAGCTTCACTACTCCTCTCTGCACCATATCCCTGATATAGTGGAACTTGATCTCAATGTGCTTCAACTTGGCATGGAACACTGGGTTCTCTGACAACTTCACACAACTCTGGTTGTCGCAACATATACAAGTAGCACTCAGCTAGAGATCAAACAAATGAAACAATAGCTTCCTAAGCCATACTACCTCACAACTAGCCGAACAAACTATGACATACTCTACTGCGGCTGTACTCAGTGCCACACAGGACTGCTTCCTACTAAACCAAGAGATCATACTAGATCCCATACTGAAGCATCACCCCGAAGTGCTCTTCAGATCAATGGAACTTCCTACCCAATCCGAATCAACATAACCCTCCAAGTTAAACTTCTGATTTGTATCATACTTGAGCCCATAGTCAACTATACCCTTCAGGTACCTCAGAATATGCTTCGTAGCTATCAGGTGAACATGTCTTAGATCTGTCAGATACTAACTCAAGGTGTTCACCGCAAAGCAGATGTCTAGTCTTGTATATGTCAGGTACATCAAGGACCCAATCATCTGACGACACATCGTGGCATCAACCAACTCAGATGAAGCATCACATAGAAGCTTCAGGTTTGATGCCATAGGTGTGGCCATGGCCTTGCAGTCCATCATCCTGAACCTATTGAGGATCTCTACTACATACTTCTCTTGTCCAAGGATTATTCCATCTGTGTTGTGCCACACCTCCATACCTAGAAAGTAGTGCATCATACCCAAGTCCTTCATCTTGAACTCAGCAGCAAGCTTCCTCTTCATATTAGCAATCAATCTAACCTCACCTGTAACAAACAGGTCATCCACATACAGAAGTAGTATCACTGGATTTTCTTCCTAAACCTTGTAGTAAAGGTTGGAGTTCGCTTTACTCTTAGTAAATCCCAAACTAGATAGGAATCCATCTATCTTTCCGTACCAGGTCTTGGGTGCCCATTTCAAACCATACAAGGCTTTCTTCAGTTTGCACACATGAGTCCCTCTGTCATGTGTCTCAAACCCGAGTGCTTGCTCCACATACACTTTCCTCTTTGACTACACCATTCAAGAAAGCTATCTTGACATCCATCTGGTGTATCTTCCATTTCATCACTGCACCCAGAGCAAGTACTGTTCTGATGGAAGTGTACCTGGCTATAGGAGAAAAAATCACGAGACACAACCTGGCCTTGTATTTCTCTATGCTTCCATCTACAACATGATTGATCTTATAGATCCACTTGGAAGTTACAACAGACTTCCCTTCACGTCTTGGGACAACATCCCAAAAATCATTGTTCATGATCGACTGGTATTCCTCAACCATGGCATCTTTCCATTACTGCATCCCGAATCCCAGGAACTTCAAATTCTTCAATATCTTCAATAGATATTTTTCTTGAACTTTGTTGCTAGAACAAATGTTGTAGTCCTTCTTTTGTAGGTGATTGTACACGATCTTTCCTACAAGTCAAATTCAATTTCATGATTAGAACTTCTCATTGTTTTCCAAAACAAATTCTTATGCATAAAGACATATGTCATATAGTCATGCAATTATCTTAGACAATTCTTCAATACAACATTTATCCATATCCCGTAACTTTCTAAATGCCTTCCATCTCTACCAGAACATTGTTAAGAGTGTGCACAACTCCCAACATGTCAGCAACGAGGTTTCATTCTAGATAAGTAGCAATGGAATGTTGTACAGTACCATAGGCCACTTACCCATTACTTGCATATTAGTAGTATCTTGTTCATTAATGCAATTATTCTAATATGCATAATACATAGCCTAAGTCTAGGAACATAAGCATATACATCATTGAATAACATTATTTAAACAAACAGAATATACAAGAAATGGAAATTCAAATACTTATCTTTGTTTGTTTGTTGGGTGGAATCCCTCTGAATCTTTGCTTCCTTGTAGGAGCTGCTGGGGTCCTACTTTCAAGTAGATTCTTCTACTCCTTTCTGTTGTGGATTGTAAGGAGTGTTCAACTCCCTCTTAATCCCTGAATTACTGCATAACATCTTGAAGTCCCTTAAAGTGAATTCTCCACTATTATCAGATCTAAATATCTTCATCTTCTTATTAGTTTGATTTTCTATCAAGGCTTTGAATTCCTTGAACTTATCAAAACACTTCATCTTTGACTAGATTTAGGAAGAACTTCTACTGCTTTGCTCGCAATTGGTAGTGCATATGTGCAATATTTTTGTGCCAAAGTTCATTTGGCTCCATGGATTCATGTACCATGGCTCGTTCAGTTTATCCCTTCAGCTTGTATAATCCTCCCTCTTGCTCTCCAATCACCACTGCATCATCTATAGTTTTACCCTTTGGCCACATAAGGACTTGGCCATCTATAAATGCAACCCTCATGACTTTTGCATCCAATGCAAATATGGATAGTAGGTTCTTCTTGAGACCTGGAACATATAGTACATCTTTCATTTTCATAGACTTTCCAGAGTCTAGCTTATAGGAGGCTTCACCACTACCTTTTATGGGATACTGGTAGTTATTCCTAAGTTTCACCTTGTGGGGTTATGCATGTTTAGATAGATTCATAAAGGATTCCTTAAATACTGTCATATGTTTGTAAGCCCCACTGTCTATAAGCCAATCATTCCTCCCATGAGTAATGGTACCAGTGCGAGCAGAAATTAAAACATACTCTTCATCTCTTAAAGAGTCTTCACTTTCTTCTCTATTCTTCTTCCTGGGAGGTTCATCATCCTCAGCAGTATGAGCATGATGTATTTTCTTCTTGTTCTTCTTTTTGTTCCTAGGACAATTTCTGGAAATGTGTCCCCTTTCATCACAAGTATAGCAATGGACATAGGACATGTTCCTTTGAGGTTTGAAATCACCCTTTTGATGGTGATGTCTTTCTTTATTATCATGGCGGTGAGTCTTCTTGTCAGCATACCTTTCGGAGTGTGCCGTGAGAGCTTGGTCTTCGTTCCCCATCTTCTCTTCTCGAGCTACAATTCGAGCTTCTTCTTGTGAGCATTCTTCCCACAACCTACTGAATGTGATAGGTTTCCTCCTATCACAAATTCCTTGGATGAAGGAATCCCACGACCTAGGAAGGCCATGAAGAGTGGTCATTACCACTTCTCCATTCTCTATATCTTCTCCCATAGCTTCAAGTTGTTCTTTTATTTGGGAGACCCTTGAGAAATAAGACTGCATGGTCTCTGCATTTTGGATCTTGATATTCTTCAATTGATTTCTCAAGGTCATCTTTCGATTTATGTTCTGCCCTTCAAATAGCTTGGTCAAGGAATCAAACATATCCTTGGGTGTCTTCACAGATGACACATGTGGTATGAGATGGTATTTGATAGAATCAACAATGATCCTCTTAGCCATGACCAAGTTCCTCTTGTGTAAGGCCTTAGCCTCTGCTCCCTATGGGACAAGGATCTCTTCACTTATGCAAGTGTCTAACTCATTCTCTTCTAGGATTAACCCAATCCTATACTTCTATGCTCGGAATTTATCATCCCCTTCAAGCTTATCCTCAAGCTTGGGTTGGTGAGACATCTTAAAGAGTACTTCAAATGGAAGTAGAAAATATTTAGATCTTACCACTTCATTTGCTGAAAACTGGATCTAGTACTAGATTAGGGTTTGTTAGAGAAACCCTAAAAATTCAAACTTTGAATTTCAAACTTCTGAAAGGATAGAAAGATGCGCCTTGATGAGCTGATCAAGCTAGTATACTCAGAATTTGAAAACTACAAAGTTTCACCCCTCATAATTGCTTTTGAAACTTTTGGATTCACTAGGGAGGGCCGTGAAATAGGGTTTGAGTTTCTCGGAGCTTAACCCAACCAAAAAGTTTGATCCAAAGCTCTAAACTTCAATTTTTCCAAGGAGCTTCTAGCTATGGTCTCAGATTTAATAAATTCCAACTTTTGCAGAAACCATAATTTTTGGATTCACTCGAGAGGACCCCAAACTAGGGTTGTAGAAATATTCTATTAATTCTTGAAAAATCTAGATACAAAAAAAAGGTTCTTTTTTACAGGTTCCAACCCTGATTACATTGAAAAGCATGTATTTATACATGAAAAAAGGCTTCTTGAGCCAAAACCTAACTGCCTATTTCTACAAATAGGAAACTTCAATTGCTTATTACATATTTTTTCTGTCAAAAAATTATACTTCATAATTTTCAAAATATAACACTTTTGTGTCTTCTTTATCGAATTAATCTTTGGTAAAAATCTCTTGTTCGGACAAGAGTCTTCATGTGTGAAAATTATATTTCATCTTGCCATGTTTTCCACTATTTTCCATTGTTCTGAAGAAGGCATCTCATAACTGGTCATCTCTTTAACTAAAAATTTCATGTCCACCTGATCCACAAAAGATATAGGAGGAAACTTTGATCCTATCATCATTAACTGATTTAAAATTTCAAAATCAATTGTGATATTTGGTAATATTACTTTCCCAATCAAAACGTGGGTCATGCTTTCAAAATTTTGATGATCCATTTTGATTTTGAACAACAAAATTTTATATTGATTTTGGGAAATCAAAATTTTCTATTCATTCCAAAAGGAAGGAAGTCCTTTCTGAATCAAATCTGTAAATACAATTTTGAAAGACTCAACATGTTGTTTCATTTGGTTTACTTTTGCTTCGACATTTTCAATATGACAATGCTTTCCAAGGATTCCTCTAGCCCAAGTTATTATTGATAATGTATTTTTGATTGCCAATGCTTTTAGATCATCTTCTCTTAGAGTATTAAGAAAATCAATTGTATTTTGATCTGTTTCCTTTGGTTTCTTATCTAAAGTCTCCCTCATGATTGTACAACTCTACATGCTTTCATTTACCACTGTTTCTTTAGTTTTCATAAAATTTATAAACGGTCTGAATTTTCTAGCTTCATTTATTATTGAATCGCAAATAATATGCTTGGCACCTTGCAAAGGAAGCTTCCCTATAAATTGAGAAATCAACTTTTCATTCTTATCAAGTAACTCTTAATTCTTATTTTCATGTTCCTTTTTATCTTCTTCTTTCTTCTGGATTTCTTCATTTAATTTATTAATTTCTTCTTTTAACTCTTTAATTTCTTCTTCTTTTAAGCTCACCTCAGACATAGTGTGAATCAATCTTTTTGTACCTATCGCGTCACTTTCCTGTCATGTTCCTTGTTTTTCCTAGGTTGTACGTACCTACAAGTTTCTTTTTCAAATCATCAATTTGATCTTTGAGACTAATTTTTTAATTTTCCCATATTACTTATTGTTCTGTAAATTTAATCAGCTTTGATTTACAATCATCCATCTCTTGAGAGATATTTTCTTTCTCTTGTTCTAAAACTATTAATTCATATGCTGAATTAACTGTGCTGGAATTTTGAGCTTCGTTTTCAGTAACTGGATGGTATTTTCTTTTTCACTCAAAATATTTTGGGTTTCCTTACCCTTATTTGGATCACCATATATTTCCACCAAATTTACCTCTAATCTCTTAATCTATTGTTGTTGAGCCTTATTTTTAGTCTTCTCATGTTTCAGTTGAATTTCCAACCCATTCACTGTACATTGTAGTTTTGAAATATTGAAGGTGGATCTCATTAGGACTGTGTAGATTACCTCTCCAGTTTTCCTATGCAAATGAATTTTATCAGGAACTAGTATCTTTCGCAAATTGATCTTCATTTCTGTAACCTTTTCATCAGAAGATATTGCCAAATTTAAGGTATTTTTTGTATGATCTTTGGAAGTCATTAAAGTAACTTCTGTGTTTGATATATTTCTAACTTTAGGAAACAATTTGGTACTTTTATCATATGAAAATTGTTCACCTAGCCATATTTGACATATAAGTCAGCCCTGGATTGATATTTATCAATAGAACCTTGATCCTTTGCTTCAGCAAAATTTTAATCATATACTTGGACACATGGACCTTGAAACTCCTCTTTTTTCTTCCCTTTTTGACTCTCTAGTATAACTATTTCTATTTCTTGGTTCAATTTCAGTCTTTTGATGCCTCCTTGCTCCTCCACTTTCATGTCAGTGGTCTCAGAAAAAATTCTTTTGCTGACAATTTCAATTTTTCTAGGAGTAGGCACCAACTCGGACAAAGATATTGACAATGTTGAAGGATTTGATTGTGGATTTTCAGAGAAATTTGTATCAAATTCATACTGCAACACATTTTCTCTTCCAGCTAATCCTTCAACTTCCTGGTGATCAAAATCTCTACTTTTATTCTGTTGTCTCCTCTGTGATATGATGTGGTGTCGATCATAATTAATAGTAGAATCCTTTTTTAAATTCATCATATACAATTGTTTCTCTATAACTCAAAGAGAATTTCTATTTTTTATAATAAAAGGACAAACTTTCAATGGAAATTTTATATCATAAGCATTTTTGAAACTCGAAAAATGTTCATTTTCAACCATCAGTTTCTGCTTTATGAACTCTACAGCGAAAACCCTTGGTGTAAAAAAGGCTAGTAAAATAAATGGTTCTTTGATAAAACCATAGAGCCTAATAACTGTGTGTTGTTTCAATAGGAACGAATCACCAACAACTCTCTCTCGACTAAACTGTAACAAGTCCTTCATTTCCAGTAAAACTCTAGGCAATGTTTCCTAAAAAATTACTCTATGTATCTATGACAACACAACATTCTTGAAATTGAACATATTGTTTTCAATTCTAGCTGAAAAAAATGTTTCTGGAAAATGTAGGCATTCTTCACTTGAATATGAAAACAATTTCATCAAGTATGACTGGAACCTAAAGTGCTTCGTAGTGTGGAAATTCACCAACTGAGAATGAATATTCTCAGCTAGGAATTCATCAAATTTAAGACATAGATACTGACTAGACTCGATATCAGGTGAACATGTACTCAATCTAAAAAGAAGACTCAATTGAAATTTAGTGACAAGTTGGTCATTATAAACCCTAAGATATTGACTTATTAATGAAAGGACTAGCTATTCATTTTCATTAAAGAGGCTAATGTCTAATGGGAAAGGAATATTATCAACTGAAATGTCTGGTTTAAGGCTTTTTGACAAGAAGGTTTGCTTGATTTCAGGAGTATAACGTCTGTATAGGCTAACCAAATTTTCTTTGGTGAAGTCTTCTAGGTTTTGGGAAAAATATGAAGGTATTTCTAATGACTTCTTAATGACTGAAGAATTGATAGGACACGGGATTTTAGTTCTCTTCGAATTCATGACAACTCTCTCAGTTTGGGAATAATTTTTGTTGTAGCATGATACAAAGTCCATGAAACCTAGGGTTTGTTCAGGGAAAAAGTGAATAAAATGAGACTTATGAATATTATGCATGTCTTCACCTTATTTATGCAACTGCCCCAACATGTTTTGTATTTCATTAACTGTATTTCTGGTCATAATGGTGTAAAATACATCACCGTATCTATCCTCTAGAAATTCCTCTAAGTTTTTGAATTCCCCAATTTGGACTTCCACTTCACTCTAACTTTCCATTGTGTAAAGCTCTGAAATATCTACACTGGTTTTGAAAGCGTACCTGGAAACAGACAAGATGGAAAAGGTATGTCTTGTCGTTTTCCAACTTCACGTGACACATCCCAATCGTTTGATGCTAAAAGACAAATGTCGCTACTTCAGGTGCACTTGGTCTTTTATACCCTCCCAAAGGCAGTTTCGCAATGGCAGAAGGTGGTTTCCCTTACCACTTTCCCAACTTGTGAAATGATGTAGTATCGACACGTGGAAGGTGGCTTAGGATTTTGCAACACCCATCACTTCACTTTCACGTGCATGTTGGCAATGTGAAATCAACATGGATTGTTGATCTTTTTTTTAACCAATCAACGACTGTTGATCCTCTCCTCCTTTTAGCCGCATTCCAACGGTTATTTCTACAGTTTTGAAATGTGTTATATATCACGCTTTTTCCTCCAGTGGAACCTGCCTATACCATTGATATCTTTTTGTTGCTTCAATCTAGACCTTTCATTCTTTCAGAATATATTACAAGATGCTTCATTAGCTACTTTGGCTCTGCTTTAACATTGCTAATGCATATTTTACTTAGGATATTTTAATCCTTCATTTTTAGCACCTTGCTTTCCAACCGTAGGTGATATTAAAAACCAAATTTGGGGATATGTTATCTCCCAATCAACTAAAAAAACTTTTCCAACACTGGTAATATTTGTTAGCACCCAAATTGACCCTAAGGTTGTGGAAAGGCCTCCTTGAGGTAACACGCAGAACCACTTAAGGATATATAAGTTGGCTTCTTACTCTCCAAAGAGGGATCTCTCACAAATTGATTTTACAGGGCCAGATGCATGAATAAAACCTAAGATGAAATTAATGTTTGGTTTAAATCGAGATGGATATTCATTGGGCTATGGAGTTAGGACAGACAACATGTGATTATCATGACAATTCTTTGCAAAGAAACCCACGCAGAGGCAAGCTAGCTACCAGCTCAGAGTCAAAGAGATTTCGTTTGGTGATTAAGAAGAATAGATGAAAAATCCATCAATATAGAGCATATAATAATGAATTCTATATCAAATTTAGCAGAAAATGGTTATGGATGCTTCAAATGAAAGGAACAGAGCATAACATGTATGAATTCTATCCCAGTGCAACACTTATCCAAACATGAAAAAGCATAACAAGGTGAATTAAACAATGAAGGAAAACATTCACATAAGGAAAGAAGTAAACAGACTGTGAAACCAATAAAACATGAATCTCTGATAGAAAAAATTGCTCAGCCTTGCCATATTTTATTAAGCAGTATCAAAATGCTCAACATAGAGAGAACTCATGGGATCCCAAAGTTTTCAAGCCTTTTTCATTCTATTACATTGCCTTTATAGATCTTCCTAGCCCTCTGGCTCGAACAGTCCCAACAGAAAATAGTTACAAGTTATAGTGACACGTACTCAAAACAGGCATGCCACTCCCAATACTTAGTTACAAAAAATAACAAAGATGGTAAAAAACCAGGCTTAAATTTGCCTTTTACAAATTTACTCGACGTTTTACACTATGACAAAAGACTCTTAGCAAAACTGAATAAGATTCCTTCGTGACCATTCTCCCCAGCTAGCGGACTCCACGATCTTTGAATGGTTCATGCATGTAGCTTTAGCTTAGCTTTGCCATATTTTTGAATGAGCTTCCATTGTTCGACGGTTGGAAAATCTGATGTGGCTAGCTCCTTAAGCAACACCCTCATCTCTATGTGATGTTTATAAGAATAATAATGGAGGTGTGTACCTGCTTCTCTAAACATCATACTCAGCTCGAAGTCTTTGGTTAACTTGTCTACCACTATCTGGCCAAACAACAACTGGTCCATGCCTGCAAAATCTGTATAGTCTAGCTTACACCCTGTCAATTTGTTCCGATATTGTTCTCTACCAAATGTTGAGCAGAGGTTTTATGAAGACCCAGGTTTTGCATGGTAACCTTAAACCAAGAAAACCCCTTAGCACCGGCCCTTTCAGCAACAGCCTGTGAGCAGGCTGAGGTCTCACCCGAGGTGTTTCTAATGGGGAACTACGGACTCCGATGTCCACAGTGAGTGATGAGTTGATGACTGTGACAATGTTCACGGCAGCACACCACCCGAGTGCTGCGAAGGTCGGACTGCGCGGCAATGGTCCACACCACTACCTTCTTCCTTACTGTGGGGCTTAATACTATTCTGCGAACACTATCACTTGACTTCCTACACTTGGGCCATTCGCAAATTACTTAAGGAAATGGTTGTGTATCGATTATACAGTCAGTTATACACTTAACTAACTGACTATTTAAGTGCTATTTAATGCTCATAACATACACTTAAAGTGTTACTATTTTAAGTATAACCCCCAGGTGCGAAATGATTGTTATACATTCATCGACTGCATCCATTGAAATATGTAAACAATTCCCTCTATGCTCAAGCAGATGATAGATTCACTGTCCTTAGAAGCAAAGATAATATTAACCATACATCTATTCATGTAAACTTAACATATCATTCCATACTCTCTTGATGGCAAATGCATATAAAAGCCTCCTCATAACAGATTGTGAGAAAATATTCAAACATCCAACTATAGAAATAGATAAATGCAACCACACGCATAAACATTCAGTCACTCAACACACTATTTAACGTGGTTCACTCCCCCGGGTGGGAAGCTATGTCCACAAGAACTGTGTTTGATATTTCTTTTAAGGAAGGGTTAAAAGTTCTTAGCCACACACTCAGCTGCGGCTCTCTTCTTGCTCAGATAGGTCTCTGCGCACTCAGCTGAAGAGCCTTTACAATCTATTCTAGATTCAGAAGATATTACAATACAATATGATCACCAGAATAATTGCCAACAAAAACCAACGCTTCCTATACAAAAATCGTCTTCTTAAATAGATCATGCCCGAAGGTCGTGTCTTTAAAACATTGAAGACCGAAACCCTTAGGGTTTCCAAACCACTACGGTGCCTCTGAACTGTCATGCCGGCTTCTGATACCGATTATGCTATCACGGCAGTCCTTCATGCCTTAGATCCATCGCTTTCAGCCTTCCTGTTGCGTGCACACCAACAGGTCATCCACTTCGAGCTGCCCTTCCATTGACTAACTCGTATGACTGGATCAGCTCCCAGTCGCTTTCTCTGTAGGCCATCCATCCCTTAACATCCATGTATAACAGGCTCAGCTCCCAGTCGATTTCCATTCACCGTTTTCCTCTTAACAGTCACGTACTCTGCTGTATGCCGAACTATCACTTTCCCGACCTGTCCTCTACTTAACGGACTCATATAGTCGGCCACCTTCCTGATCTGCTCATGCCCTCAACTCGGCATCTTTTCAGTAGTCTTACCAAAAGTAGACCACTGCTGGTGTATCCTCTATATCTGGCCATCCTCTATCCAGTACATAACTTTATTGGCTCCACGTGGCCTACTACCTTTGCAGCACTGAAACTGCGCAGTGCTGATCTTCGCGGTATCCTTCAAAACTTGGTACTGCGCACATCTTCGTAGCACTCCCGATACTTAGGAAAAATTTGATATTCTGAACTATGCACAGCTCAGGTCCATTCAACATCAAAATTGTCACCAAAAATGGCCCTGTTGGGCTAGGCCCAACATGCCCCTAACACTTACCTATGGCTCATCCCCGAGCCACTTTCAACGTCTACTACTGGAGTTTTCTCACCAATCTAAGTGTTCAGATTGGCTGCGAACTCATTAGAAGCATCCGTCAGCTCCTTCATTGTTTCTTTGGTCTCCTGCTCCAATTTTTTGACGGTCTCAAGCTCTTGAGGTGTTGTCTCCTTGCTAATTTAGGCTTCCAGCGTTTCTTGGTTGGCTCGCAGCTCTTTCAATTTATTTTGTATGTGCTGTGACACCTCAGCAGCATCTTTGAGGAGTGGCTACAACTAATTGTCCAGCGCAGTCTCCAAACGGTGTTATTTATAGGCGCAGCAGACCCCCTCCCGCACCCTTCAACGGCTAGATAGGAATTAAATGCGACCTCTGACGGCCAAATCCCTTGGATCTTTCAGTACTTTCATCCGTCAGTCTATCCAGAACGGCTATCTTCCCTTTAAATGTTGAAGTGGTTACTGCAATGGTCATTTTAACGACGATTTTCTCAAAAAGGCATGCAACGACTATTTTTTCATAATGTTGCATCGAACTGCGCAACAGGCCATTCCGACTCCTACACAGTGCCTTCGCGGTACTGATCTTTGAAATACCGCGATCATTTTTCCACTGCTCTGCTTCCAGGTCCTGCATAGCTTCAGCAGTGGTACGCAGCTGCTACGTTCTTCCTTTATGATACATGTACAGACTCAATACATTTCTAGTGCCCAATTTCAACTGTACTTGACACTTAGAAATTTCTCCCCATGTTTATTTTTCCGCATCCTGCGAAGTAGGACTATCACGGTACAACTTAGGTCTGCTTCCATTTATCATAGTGGGTAGAGTATCACGAGCTAAAGTGGCTAACTGGACTGCACCACTCGTAGTGACATACATAACAATCTATGGACCAAGCCAATGCATTTTAAACTTGCTAGGAAATTTCATGAACTTGCTATCATAGAGGAGGACTAAGTCACCTACCTGAAAGCATTTTTTCCTGATATGGTGATCATGCCATGCCTTTTCACGATCCTTTTGGACTTGCTGTTGAAAGCCTGCAATGAAATGATCCTCTTCTAAGCTGACTAATTGTAGCAATCTTTCATCTAATGCTTCGCGATCTGCCATTCTAGTGAACATAGCAATCCTCAAACTGGGGACAATGTACTCCATTGGAATTATGGCCTTCTGCCCATAAGCCAACCGAAAAGGTGTCTGTCCTGTCAATTTCTTACAAGTTGTCCTGTATTCCCAAAGCACAGATGAGATGCACAGGTCCCAATCATCCTTGTTTATGTTGCACACCTTCGTCAGCACGTTTTCCAGTATCTTGTTGAAAGCTTCAACAGTTCCATTTTCTTGTGGATGATATGGCATACTGCGTTGATGCCAAATGTGGAACTCCTCTGTCAGGGCCTCTATGGTCTTATTCAGAAAGTGAGTTCCCTGATCACTCATCAAAATTTTAGGATAGCTGAATCGTGACAAAATTTCCTCAAAAATGAACTGCACTGCAGTCCTTCACTGGTTTAGCTTCTACCCATCTGGTGAGGTAATCGTGGAAGTAATGATCTAACTCACACCAGTTCTTTTCCTGATCCGGATTTTATGAGCAGAATGAAATGAATACAGATTATTATCAGATGCTTAACACAAAACAACAGAGATACAGTAAAACTGGTTTTCTATTCAATAAGAAAATAAGCTAGAACTGTAAAAATGCAGCGGAAAACAAGCTTGCTGGAATGGTGGCGGCTTATCTCTGAGAAGAGATGTGACGGCTGCTCTCATTTCGCAAGAAGATGGTTACAATGAGGCTCTCAAGGCCTTTTACAATAAACAGGAATGTCAAAAACCCTAGACATCCAAAAACCTAACCCTAGGAGATGAAGCGCCAAAAGTCATGTGGGCCCCGTTTGGGTAAGTTAGTACATCAACTTCCCGGGGTCGTAACTTTTGCATACGATCTCCGTTTGGGGCGCTCGGTAGCCCGTTGGAAAGGTCTATCCGAGATTTACAACTTTCGACTGGGGCCAAATGTATGCCGGAGGCATCCATTTGGCCCCCCAAATTGCCAAAAAAGGTCATTTAGGGCCTCAAAATGGCCCCGGAAGTTCAGGACCCGAAAAACTGCTAAAAATAGTACAATGCCAAAATTGCCATAAAACTGTTTTGAGCCAGTTGGAAAGGTGGGTGGCCACCAATATCCACCTGGATCAATCCTCCCTCCTTAGGAAGCAATGGTCTCCATTGCGTTGAGTTCCCCCATCAGATGAGGAAATTTCTGCTGAATTTGGCCTTGGGTGAGCCACTTGCCTTGGTGCAGGAGCTGCCCTGCTTTGACAACTCGATAAAGCTGGATCCTTTGATGTCGAGTGCCCTTGATCTGTGTGTCTGCAATATGATCACTGGATGCTTGTTGTAGGCAGTCAGGGTTGAGCTCTGTTGGTGTCAACTTCTCTGCTATCTCTGAGGTGTCTAATAGTGGTGGGAAATATGGCCGAAGGAGAGCCACGTTGAAGACTGGATGCAGACCCAGGAAGGGGGGAATGTTGAGCTCAAAAGCATTGTCACCCACCGCCTTGGTGATGGTGTACGGCCCATAACGGAGTGGGCGAAGCTTTCGATGGGGCCCTGTAAGGCGTTCTTTCTGCAAATGCAACCAAACTTTGTCGCCCACCTGAAACTTATGTGGCACCCGATGTTGATCATGGCGCTGCTTGTACTTGGCATTAGACTTCTGTAGAATATCCTGAACCTGTTGGCGGATATGCTGGATCCGTTCAATGAACCGGGCGGCTTTGTCAGCTTCTGGGGACGAGTCGGCCGAGGTGGTCGCAAGAGGAAGTGCAACATCCATGGGGCCCAATGGTTGGAATCCCAACCCCACCTGAAAGGGGCTGTGGCCAGTTGAGCTATGCAAGGCTCGGTTGTAGCTATGTTGGACATAGGGGAGACTCTCATCCCATGTGCGGGGGTGTGTTGAATTGTACATGCGCAGGATATGTACGACCATCCGGTTGACGACCTCCGTTTGTCCATCGGTCTGGGGGTGGAAGGCAGTGGATTTGGTGAGCTTGGTATCCAGCAGTGACCAGAGGCTTGACCAGAATGAGCTGAGGAACCGACTGTTGCGGTTTGAGATAATGGTCTGTGGGATCCCAAAATGTACCCATACTCGTTCAAAGAAGAGCTTGGCAGTGGCTTCTGCTGTGATGTTCTTCTTGCAAGCGGCTAGAATCGCCATCTTGGAAAAGCGATCAACAACCACGAAAACACAGTCATTTCCCCTCCTGGTGGACGGGAGGCCCGACATGTAGTCCATTGAGATGGATTCCCACGGCCTGTCAGGAGTAGGCAGAGGGGTGTATAGGCCCTGTTTCTTAGTGGTCGGTTTGGCAATAGCGCAAGCGGTGCAGGACCTGATATACTTGCTGACATCCTGTCGAAGTTTCGGCCAGTAGAAATGTTTCTGCAACACTGCCACTGTCTTTTCGACGCCAAAGTGTCCTGCCACCCGACTATAGTGAGCTTCCCAAATCAGCTTCGCACGCTCGCTTGATGGAACGCAGAGATGGCCCAGATGACACAACAACCCGTCCTGAAGATGGAAATTAGCAACCACTGAGTTGGTGCCCAACATTTGATAGGTGACGGAGAAGTCAGGGTCTGTCTCGTAGAGGTGAGGCCATCCGGAGGTCTCGTGGCCACAAGAGTCTAGCACCGTGGTAAGTGCCGCGACTGGAGGTCGACTGAGGCAGTCAGCAACTCGGTTGGTGCTCCCTATTTTATATTTGATGTTGAGGTGGAACTGCTGTAAATATGTTGACCACTTCTGATGGCGGTCATTCTACAACTTTCCTTGGGTCTGCATGAACTGTAGGGGCTTGTGATCAGTGTGGATGACTGTCTCCTTCCCAAGAATGTAATGTCTCCACTGGCGGCAGGCTTGTACAATGGAGTACATTTCTTTGTCATAGGTAGGGTACTTGCGAACAGCATCTGATAGTGTCTCACTATGATATGCCACGGGGTGGCCATGTTGAGTGAGAACGGCACCCACAGCATAATCTGAAGCATCTGTCTCGATCTCAAAGGGATGTTGCAGGTTCGGTAATGAGAGTACCGGCGATGAGCACAAACGCTTCTTCAAGTCATCGAAGGCTTGTTGTTGGGATAGGCCCCACACAAATTTTGCCTTACCACCACCCCTGGTCACTTGGCTGAGGGCCCATGCGATATGAGAGAATCCCAGCACGAACCGGCGATAGAAATTGGCGAGGCCCAAGAAGCTCCGAAGTTCAGTGAGTGTGGTTGGGGCTGGCCAGTCACGGATGACCTGGATCTTGGCTGGATCCACATGCACACCATGTCGATCAACGATGTAGCCTAAGTAATGGACCCTGTCCATGCCGAAGGAGCATTTTTCCAAGTTTGCATATAGTTTGTGCTTCCGCAGGGTGTGCAGAACTTGCTGAATATGCTGCAAGTGTTCCTCCCAAGTCTTGCTGTAGATGAGGATGTCATCCAGATACACCACTACAAAATTGTTGGTGAAAGGTCGTAGGATATCGTCCATCATCCTCATAAAAGTTGTTGGAGCATTTGTCAAACCAAAAGGCATGACCAGCCATTCAAAAAGACCTTCTTTTGACTTGAAGGCAGTCTTCCATACATCGGTCTGTTCTATTGGGACCTGGTGGTATCCCGACTTCAGATCAATCTTACTGAAGTATTTGGCCCCTGTGAGCTGATCAAGGAGGTTGTCGATTCGGGGAATCGGGTACCGGTTATGGACTGTGATTTTATCCAGGGCCCGGTAATCAATGCAGAGTCGCCAGGTCCCATCTTTCTTCTGCACCAGCACGATTGGGCTCCCACAAGGTGATGAACTGGGACGGATGTGCCCCTTGTGGAGCAATTCTTGGATCTGCCTCTTGATCTCCTCATTTTCCAACAGAGAGCGGCGATAGACTGGCCCATTGGGTAGCGGTGCACCTGGGGTCAGATCGATGGGATGCTTGACCTGGCAGTGCAGAGGTACCCCGGTCAGAGAGGAGAAGATATCTGAGTATCCTTCCACCACCTTATCCACTTGCTTCTGTTGTGTGGATAGTTCGATCGCGGAGGCCCGGGATGTGGCTGCGATCTTTCTTTCACTCTGAGAGCGAATCACGAAGAAGACAAATTTCCCGGTCTGAGAGATGACCTTCCTGCATTGCTTGGCAGAGATCAAGGAAATAGCACTAGGAGGGACTGCCTCGGGTATCCTGTACAATTTCCTGTTCAAAGAAATAATAACACTACGAGGCCTAGACTCATATACAGCATGACGTTTCCATAAATAAGGTTGGCCCAAAAGAACATCTGAAACTTCGAGAGGAGCAACATCACACAATACCTCGTCCTTGAAGGGCTTGATGCCGTATGGCAGTCGGCACTGTTGGCTGACGCAGAAATCGCTTCCTTTGCGGAGCCATCCAATGGTGTAGGGTTGTGGGTGCGGCGTTGTCGGTAGGGCCAGGCGCTTGACGACCTCTGCTGAGATGAGATTCTTCTGGCTACCGCTATCAACGATGAAATGCAGCGGGGTGCCTTTTACCCACATCTGTGAATGGAAGAGGCATTCTCCTTCTTCTGGCTCGTTTGGTTCATCAGGCTGGAGCTTGGTGGTGGCAACGGTGGCATTGGGTTCCGCGTCAATGATCCGTCTTCCCCTTTCTGGTTCGGACTCTGAGTCAGAACCCGCATCTGATTCAGATGTTTTCACTTCGGCCACCAGCGACTGCTTTGAGCGGCAATCAGCAGTGTTATGCCAAGGGCTCTTATGGAAGTCGCACCACTTCCCGGTATCTTTCTTTGTTTTTTCGGTGTCCTTCTTTGCTTGCGGCTTGGACTGGTTGTCCTGATGCTGTCCATCTTTGCTCTGTCCTTTATTCTGTGGGTTGGGGCTGCCCTTTCCTGTCTTCTGCTGTGAAGGGTTCCCAGGCCCAAATTGCCGTGTCTTTTGTTTGAGCTTCTGCTCGATTTTGACAGCATATCAGTAGGCCGCGCCCAAGGAAGAGATGTCCAGAAATTCCATTTCGGTCTGGATGTATCTGTGCAAACCACCGCGATACTTGAGCACCAGATGTCGCTCTGAATCTTTGATACCCAACTTGGTGCGCAAGGTATGGAAGATATTTGTGAACTCTGGCACTGCTTGGTCTCTTTCTTGTCGCAGTGTGGTCCATTTGGTATACAAATCGTCATAACTTCCAACAGGGTAGTATTGTTCCTTAATAGCATCCCTGAAGGATTCCCAGGTGGCCGTGACTGAAAATAATGAGCCTTCTTCTGTGTCCTTTTGCTCGCAGAATGTTTCCCACCAATCTTTGACATGGGGAACGGCTTTGAGGAGCGCAAAAGTAATCTTTTCTTTATTCGAAAAGTTATGGACAGAAAAATACCCTTCTAGTAGATTCAACCACTTATCTACAGCATCTGCGTCTATCTGTCCTTCAAATATAGGGATATCAAAGTTGATTTGTACCTTGAAGGGGGCGGCGCCTCCGCTCGAGGAAGATGCGTCGCTTGTTGGTAGTCGCCGAAGGATTTGCGCGAAATTATCCATCATCTCGTTCCTCTGCTGCGTGAGGGCTTCCTCAAGCAACATTTTGATAGGATCTCCTGTCCCGTCATCTTTCTTTTCTCCTGCCATGAGAGGTCGCTTGGGCGTGCGAGAGATTTTGTCCTCAAGAGAAACAAGCTCGAGACCCAATTCTTTGTACCCTGACCTCGTTGGGGACATGCATTAAGACGACAAGGAGCAGACCGCTCTGATACCACTGATCCGGATTTTATGAGCAGAACGAAATGAATACAGATTATTATCAGATGCTGAACACAAAACAACAGAGATACAGTAAAACTGGTTTTCTATTCAATAAGAAAATAAGCTAGAACTGTAAAAATGCAGCGGAAAACAAGCTTGCTGGAATGGTGGCGGCTTATCTCTGAGAAGAGATGTGACGGCTGCTCTCATTTCACAAGAAGATGGTTACAATGAGGCTCTCAAGGCCTTTTACAATAAACAGGAATGTCAAAAACCCTAGACATCCAAAAACCTAACCCTAGGAGATGAAGCGCCAAAAGTCATGTGGGCCCCGTTTGGGTAAGTTAGTACATCAACTTCCCGAGGTCGTAACTTTTGCATACGATCTCCGTTTGGGGAGCTCGGTAGCCCGTTGGAAAGGTCTATCCGAGATTTACAACTTTCGATTGGGGCCAAATGTATGCCGGGGGAAACCATTTGGCCCCCCAAATTGCCAAAAAAGGTCATTTAGGGCCTCAAAATGGCCCGGGAAGTTCAGGACCCGAAAAACTGCTAAAAATAGTACAATGCCAAAATTGCCATAAAACTGTTTTGAGCCAGTTGGAAAGGTGGGTGGCCACCAATATCCACCTGGATCATTTCCCTAGTGGGTTTATGGGTCCCACAAAATCAATTGCCCACTTCTCAAAAGCCTGTAAGGTCAACTGCGGGTTTAGTGGCATTTCGTCTCTCCACAACAGCTTCCCTGTCCTCTGACAAACATCGTAGTTCTTGCAGTATTACTTAGAATATTTGTGGATGGTAGGACACCACAGCCCTGTGCGCAATGTCCTCTACGCAGTAGCCTTTCCTATGTAATGACCTCTCGCGATCCCGGAATGCGCATCTGTGAGTATATATGATTTTTTGTGGTCAAGTACACATCTGCGCAAGACTTCATCTGGTCCGAGTTTGTATAACTGTCCTGCAATGATAGTGAAATCCGCGGCGCACACTACTAACTGCTTCTTTTGTTGAACAGAAAATTATTGTGGTGTCAGCTCTGTTGTCAGAAAATCAATGATATCCTTATAGTAATCATCTGCAACCTGTATAGAAAACAGCTGCGCATCGGGCAGAATGTCTTCAATGCTTGTTGGCTCCTCTCCCAACTCTATTCTAGATAGGTAGTTAGGTCCGAAATTCAGCCTACCGGGTTTAACAACGATCTCAAAGTCATACTCCTAGAACAGCAACAACCATTTACATATACGCCCCCCCTAACACTGGCTTATTGACCAGATATTTCAATGCAGAATGATCAGTGAACATGAGGAAGTGCACACCAAGTAGATAATGTCTAAACTTCTGAAGGGCATATACCATCACAAGTCCTTCCAGCTTAGTAGTGGTATAGTTCTTCTCTGCTGTCGATAGCTTCCTACTAGAAAATGCAATTGGGTGGTCAATACCCCCTTCTCCTGGCTGAGCTAACACAATGCCCAGGGAAATACATGATGCGTCCACACGAACATGAAATAGCTTTGCCCATTCTGGAAAGACTAGGATCGACGTGGCAACCATCTTTTCTTTAAGGGTGTCAAAACCCTGTTTGCACTCTTCGTTCCAAATGAACGGCACGTCCTTCTTCAGCAACTTCTCCATTGCTGCGGTTATCTGCGCATAACCCTTAATGAACTTCCTGTAATAACCTATATGACCCAAGGAGAGCACAACATCTTAGCTAAAGTTGGTGTAGGTAAATTCGCAATAATGGCAATCTTTGCAGGGTCCAATATGTCCTAGTAAGATTCCATATGGAACACAGAAGATGCACTTCTTCAGATTCAGTGAGATCTGATGCTGTCTACATTTTTCAAGCATCATTCTTATATTTGCACAATGGTTCTCTAGCAAACCAAAGACAGTCCAATCATCAAAACATGCTTCGAGAAACTTATGCATGAAATCTTTGAATGCCACGACAACAACTCTAGAGAAGATGACAGGGGCATTCTTCAGACCAAACGGCATGACTGTATACTGGACCGACCCCCATTCTGTAGAAAATGTCATCTTATGCCTGTCCACGGGATCAATTCTGATCTGATGATAACTAGAGAAACCATCGGTAAAAGAGTAGGCTTCATTCCCTCAAACATTGTCAAGTACTTCATCCGTAAAAGGGGTAGGGAATGGGTCGTGCATTGATGCATCATTAAGTTTTCTGAGGTCGACACATATTCTGATCTCACCCTTTGCTTTCTTGTCCTGGATGACCATAGGGCTGATCCATTCAGATTCTTCGACAGGTTTGATGATCCCTGCTTTTAACATTTTTTCCAACTCTGCACAGACTCTCTCTTTGTACCGTGGATTCAGTCTATACGGTTGTTGCTTCATAGGCTTAGCGCCTAGCTTCAATGGGATTTTCATGACTCCTAAGTCACCCAGTATTCCTTTCATCTCTGTAAACTTGGTCGGAAATATCTCCTGATATTCATGCAAAGTGTCTGCAATCTCTGTGATAGTCTGATCATCCCAGTAGTCTCCGATAGATGCAAACTTTGGCTCTTCACTCGTGCCAATGTTTACCTTCTATGTCTTAACCGGTCCACTCATGTCCGGGATTTCCAATGGCAGTCCTTTTATATCGCACGCTCCTTCTGACTCTGGTATATTGATATTGTGTGGATCATCCTCATCTTCTTGTCTTCCATGGTCATCATCCTTAGCTAAATTATAATAGTCTATCGGATGTTCTTCATGTTCTTTCCATTTTGAGTGTATGTTCGCAGGAGTGTCATCTGTGCCAAAGAATTCTTCCCTTGACATATCTTCACGAGGATAATCTGTTCTGAATATACGTTCCTTGATTATCTGGAGTGCCTCATGTATCAAAGGGTTCTCATCCTTGAAGCTGAAATCTCTCTGGAAGTTCACAGTTAACGTTTCCCAATCTGAGGTTTCCCTGTGTAACTCCAAGTCTAGATACCATTTCTTTAGAATATCCTCTTCCAAAGTATGCACAAACAAGTGCACCCAATCTTCAGGTGGCCTTTCTTCCCATGCCTGCGAATAGACTTCCACATGCTGGCTAGAATCTGTCTGCCGGTTGAACTTCTTAAAGGGTAAGGTAACCCTTTCTGCGAACCGAATCTGCATCTTTGTTCTGCATTCATCCCAAGTGATCAATATCTGTTTGTGTGAAGCCCACCATCTGGCAGGTATGCCACGGAGTTCCATATCCAATGCTAGTAACCTGTGCTCTTCTGGAACTGCTGCAGTATAGTCTTCAATAAAAGTATAAACGTTAGCAGAACCATCAAATGTAGGGATCGGGCTTACCTCCTTTCCAATCAAGCACAGTGATTTCGTGACCTGCACGCACCTTCTAGCTGACACTTCATGCATGCGATTCTACCAGTTTTCTAGTCCAGCGTCCGAGTCAGAAAAGCAGGAGCTATCGCATCTCCAACTAAGTGCACCATCCGCAGTAGGACTAATGTAATCCTCCTGGTTTGCAGTCATCTGGTACATTCGGTCCAAATCCTGGGCCTTAGATTCCTCCTAAATCGGCTCGCTATATCTTTCACCGTCTACTAGATCCAATGGTGCGATAACCCGTAGATGCTTACCTTCGAATATCATCTTCTTTGTTTTCAAATTTATAATGGCTAAATTGTCAATAGCCCAGTCATTTCCTAACAATGCAGGAAAGGGCTGGCTATCTTCAGCAATCTCGATGACTTCAAAGTCTGCATGGCTTTGTACTCCATCAATATCAACCACAACATTGGCTAATCGGCCAAATGGTATAACTTTCTTTTGTTTGGCCATTCTCAACTAGATAGGTGACCACGATAGCTTTGGTCGACCCATCTGCTGCCATGTCTGCTTGGTCAAGACATTTACTTCTGATCCCAGATCAAGGATAACTTCGTCCATCTCAAAGTCTCCTATCTGTGCAGTGAGCCTCATTTCTCGGCCTGACCTCTTCTGTTTCTTTATATGATGTAGTGCGCCATTAGAAGTTTATGCTTCTGTCTATGGTTCATATAGATTTATGAGCTTCTCCAGCTCTGCTATCGCATTTCCATTTTTCAGCAGCTTCATGCAGCTTCTTAGGAACTGTGCAATAGAGGTGCTAACATTCGATGTGTGTCTTGTCTTGTCATACGCAGCAGGTGTGTCTTCAACGCATGGTACTTTGCTGTGCAGCGGGATCCTTGGTGATTTAGGTGCTAGTTCTCTGAAAGTATCCTGCGCGTCAACAAAAGCTTCTTTGTTCTTCTTCAGATCTAGAGTAGGTGTCTTTCCTGGGGATTTTCTTACCCATATTGTTTCAAGAGGTCCCTGCTTCGCATGAGCCTCTCCTAAAGTGGAAGCCTCTGCTCCCCTATCACAGTCTGTCTCCATGCCACTGCGTGTGACTACTTTAATGCTAGGATCCGCAGGTATGTTCTTTGCTATGATCCACTGGATGTTCAGGGCTGGCGCATCTGTTCTTCTTATTTTTTCCATCTCTACCTCTAGCACCGAGAAATATTCTATCATGTGCTCAAATGATTTACAATAATTACAGGTGGTGGATGGGTTTACATAGTCTCTGGATACATGACTTAGTTGGCCACAGTTATAGCAGATGACTTCTCCATGGCCTCTTCGTTGTGTCGGGCCGGTATTTCTTCCTCTACCGCGGTATCCACCACCATGGCCTCTGTAGATAGATTGATCATAATGCGTGTTTTCTTTCTTTGGTTGGTTATCTTCTTACACTCTGTACAAGCCAGTGCCTCTCATTGAATCCATGTCGTACTTTCTTTCATTCATTAGTTCATAGGCGTGGCAGTTGGATTCATCATGTCCAACTAATTTACAGAAATTACAATATAGGTTCTTAGGCGTCTTCACATATTTCTGTATTAGGTAACAATCTTCAGGTCTATGACCGGTAGTTCTACAGATCTCACACTAGGGTTCCTGGTTCTAATTGATGGGGTTAGATGCACCACTGCTGAGATAGTTGTGGTATAGAGGACAATGTTCGCAGTCATGGCCTTCTCCTTTGCAACTCGTGCACCAGATCTCATGACGAGGTTCATATCGCTGTTGTTTTCCATTCTTCATGCTCTGCAACTCCAGTGTTAGGGTAGTAAGCTAGTTCTGAATCTGCGTCATCCTAGAACTAGACTTACCGATCGGCGAAGCCTCGAACTTCATCACGATCTCTAAGGCCTCTTCCTGCGATGTAACCTTCTCCTGCATCAATGGTAATCTAATGTGGGGTAACAACACAGCAATGAACCATTCCTTGTGCTGATTTGGAGCTATAACAAAGCTTACTTGGTCTAATAGGGTCTTGAACTTCTGATCAAACTCCCAGACCAATTTAGTCGATCTCTACTTGATTTCCTTTAGCTCAGTTATACACTGAGATTTAGATTTCGGTTTCTTGAACTCTTCTATCAGTGCAGCTTTAATCTCTGCCAGGGTTCTGGGATGCGTGGTAGAATACTTCATGAACCTATGCAGCACTCTATCTCTGAATGTGGTAATAAGCTGGGCTTTCTTCTCATCATCATCCTGGATCTGTCTGACACTCCAGACAGCTTCACAAAGGAACCAGTGCTAGTCAGGATCTTCTAGACCTATCCCTTTGAATATAGGGAGCTTCATATCCGTATGGGCCATGGCTCTAGGGGGAGGTGTAGGACTCGAAGGGGCACCTTGAGGTGTGCCCTGAGGGGTGCTAGGGTGTCGTAAAGGACTCTGCGCAGTGAAAACAAATGGGTGTATAGGGGTAGACATACTAGGCTGTGCATTCGACAGGGTTGGTTCCACAAGTGGAGGATTCTGAGGGGTAAATGGGGGTGCGGCTTCATTTTCAATATCAGAGGAAATATCAGTATCTACGTGGAGTTCAGAGCCTCCAGGATTCTTATTGAACTCGTATCTTTTCCCACTTCTTATGTTGTGAGTATCTTTGTCGGAATCGCTATAAATGCTATTTACCATGACAACTTGAAAAGATTACTGCATTCTTAAAACACCTTTCTCAGCTAACAACATATTAATGTATAGACTAAGATTGTTCAGGAACTTACCTTGGAAACCTCTGAAAATGTGCCTTTGCTTGGTTGTAGGATTTGAGCATATCCACAGCAAACTCTATGACAAAGCCTTCTAGCATATGATCGACCCAAAATTCCACTACATGCGTCAATGCGTTGTCTATTGCTTTGAGCTTTGATATGAGCTCATGATTCCACTCTGTAGGAACGCCTCCTTGAAAACAGGTTTTCATTTCTGCGAGCCGCGAGATCCATGCTTGCAGCTCGTCTGAAAATGTAGCACATAAAATATCGTGAATGTCGTCTAATAGATATCTATCCGACCACTGTGTGTCGCTTGGATGCAGATGTCTGTTCTCTTGTCTTTTAAAGTCTCTTATAGTCTTATCCCACCAAGCCTGGATTTCTGTCTTCTGAGGATGCTAGTTCAATGCACTTTCCAGGAGCTTAGACTCTTTGTCACTCATCACGACTGGAACTCATCATGGATTCTAGCACGGAAACAGAACCATTTGTTGGCTATCAAATGCTGACCAAAGGCTTTATGAAGACCTAGGTTCTACACGGTAACCTTAAACCAAAAAAAACCCTTTGTACCAGCCCTTTCGGCAACAGCCTATGAGCAGGCTGAGGTCTCACCCGAGGTGTTTCTAATGGGGCACTGTGGACTCAGATGTCCACAGTGAGTGATGAGTTGATGACTGTGACGATGTTTGCGGTAGCACACCAGCCGAGTGCTGCGAAGCTCGGACTGCGCGGCAATGGTCCACACTGCGGGCCACACCACTACCTTCTTCCTTACTGCAGGGCTTAATACTATTCTACGAACACTGCCACTAGACTTCCTACACTTGGGCCATTCACAAATTACTTAAGGAAATGGTTGAGTATCGATTATCCACTCAGTTTTACACTTAACTAACTGACTATTTAATGCTCATAACATACACTTAAAGTGTTACTATTTTAAGCATAACCCTCACGTGCGAAATAACTGTTATACATTCATCGAGTGCATCCATTCAAATACATAAACAATTCCCTCTATGTTCAAGCAGATGATAGATTCACTGTCCTTAGAAGCAATGCTAATATTAACCATACATCTATTCATGCAGACTTAACATATCATTCCATACTCTCTTGATGGAAAATGCATATAAAAGCCTCCTCATAACAGATTGTGAGAAAATATTCAGACATCCAACTACAGAAACAGATAAATGCAACCACACGCATAAACATTTAGTCACTCAACACAATATTTAACATGGTTCACTCCCCTAAGTGGGAATCTACGTCCATAAGAACTATGTTTGATATTTATTTTAAGGAAGGGTTCATAGTTCTTAGCCGCACACTCAGGTGCGGCTCTCTTCTTGCTCAGATAGGTCTCTATGCACTTAGCTACAGAGCCTTTACAATCTATTCTAGATTAAGAAGATATTACAATACAATATGATCACCAGAACAATTGCCAACAACAACCAACGCTTCCTATACAAAAATGGTCTTCTTAAATAGATCACGCCCGAAGGTCGTGTCTTTACAACATTGAAGACCGAAACCCTTAGGGTTTCCAAACCACTACGGTCCCTCTGAACCGTCATGCCTACTTCTGATAGCGATTTTGCAGTCACGGAAGTCCTTCATGCCTTAGATCCATCGCTTTCAGCCTTCCTATTGTGCGCACACGAACATGTCATCCACTTTGAGCCGCCCTTCCACATACTGACCCGTGCGACTAGCTTAGCTCCTAGTCACTTTCTCCGTATGTCGTCCGTCCCTTAATGGCCATGTACAACTGGCTTAGCTCCTAGTCACTTTCCGTCCGCCGTTTTCCTCTTAACGGTCACATACTCTGCTGTACGCTGAACTATCACTTTCCCAACCCATCCTCTACTTAACGGACTCGTACAGTCAGCCGCCTTCCTAATCTGCTCATGCCCTCAACTCGGCATCTTTTCAGCATTCTTACCAAAAGTAGACCACCACAGGTCTATCCGCTACATCTAGCCATCCTCCGTCCAATACATAACTTTGCAGGCTCCACGTCGCCTACTACCTTTGCAGAACTGAAACTGCGCAGCGCTGATCTTCGCGGCATCCTTCAAAACTTGGTACTGCGCACATCTTCGCAGCACTCCCGATACTTAGGCAAAATTCGATATTCTGAACTGCACATAACTCAGGTCCATTCAACATCAAAATTGTCACCAAAACTGGCCTTGTTGGGCCAGGCCCAACAAATATTCCTCTTGGATGATCAAAGTTCCATCTTCTTCCCAGAAAAGAGGAACCCTTTTTTAACTAAGGGATCAAACATATCCCTGAGACCTTTCATCTGCAGTGCCATAATGTCAATTCCATATTCAACATCCTTCACCTGTTGATTCTTAAGCATCACCCTCTTTGCCCAAATGATGATGGACACCCTGTCTTTTATGCCAGTTGTCTTAGTCTCCTCCTGAGATATGCCATTTAGGAAATTTACAGCGTTCGAAGCATGCTCTGCAGGCTTCTTGTTTAATTTCTCATTAGCAGCTGGAAAACCTTGCTTTGTCAGTTTTATTACATCCTCTTTGTCTAAGACAAAATCGAGGAAGGGTCTCAATTTGTTTTCCTCGGTGATGAAGCTATCCCAAATCACCTGCCTGGCATCTTGAAGTGAACTGTGGCCTGTAGCCTTATTTGTAAACTCATCACATTCATCCTTCATCCCCTGGTACTTGGTTTCAACTTGTTTCTTCAACCTGGCTACCTCCTTTTCCTCCAGACTATCTTTCTCTATGGATCTTAGAAGGGATAAATCCTGAGCCTCAATGGAAGGTGTTTCCATAGTATCCATTTCCTGATTCACATCCTACTCTTTCTCCTTCAACTTCTTCGCAAGCTCCTCAACCTGGGCCTTTAAGACCTTCTCTCTTGCCACCACAATGGACATATCTATCTACCATTTCTTCTCCTTCTCTTCAAAGCTCAGCAACCTAGCTTCACAATATGTTATCTTTCCTTGGATATTCTCCCTCTCTTCTTCTAGCTCATCTAGCTCAGATGCCTCCGCCAATTTAGTGGAGGGAATTTTCAACTTCTGCTTCATTTGCTGGATGATTTTGTCCTTCTCATCCAAGAACATCTGTATGCTGGCTCTTTTGTCTGCTTGGGTCTCAGTTGCCAATAATGTAGTTTGGTGCTTTTTTACTTGTGCTTTTAGGGACTTATTTTCTATATTTTCTATTCTCAGCTGATTCTGGTCTTTGTCTTTGTTGGTCTACACTTTAGATATATCTAGGGCAGCTTTCAACAATTTGTTGTATTACCTTGCCAATTTCTTTGTGCAAATTGATCACATTTGGCACAAGGATGTCTTTCAGATTTAGTTTAAGTTATGTGGCCTTATTCTTGATGGGCAAGGCAAGACTTAGAGTATTTTGTATAAGGCTCCTGCTTGCCACCAAAGATACATCTTTCTTAGAAATCTTTCTCACATATGCATATAACCTAGCTTCCTCTGAGACTGTTTCTGGACTCTCCTCATATTTCCCTAGTAACTTAGCCCTACTTTTGTTTGATACAATAATCTCAGTGGGGGTCTCATTAAACACATACTCTTTAACTTCAAAAGTTGGTACCATAAATTTCACCTGTTTCTTCTTTTTGGTCTGCCCTGCTGGTACTGTTACCAATTGTTTCTTAGCCTGCTCTATCTTTTGCCTCTTGGAGGCTCTTTCTACATCATTTTCCACATCCATGGGCTCACTCCCTTCTAGCTTGCTAGGCTCTAGATCCACTGTCTAGGGGCACATTTCCTTCAACTATTGGCCTTGGGTTGGAGGAGATGAGTGGTGTGGGATTTATCTGTGATACTAAGTCGGTTGAGACCTCCTGCTCATCCACTTCCATCTGATCTTTGTCAAGGTTTCTACCCAATTTTCCATCTCATCCAAGCATGTAAGTTCGAAATTCTTATAACCCTTCCTATTACTTTCCTTCCTCCTTTCTGAAATGATGTGGTGTGGATCATAATTCATGGTTGCCTTGGTTTGGAATCCCATGTCACTCACCATTTGATCAAGGCAAGGTAGGGAATCCTTTCTCTTGATAACGAAAGGGCCTATTGTCCATGGGAAAATGATGTCTGAGGACTTCTTGTCATCCAAGAATTGCTCACATTCCACCTTCAATTTTTGTCTTATGAATTCCAAGGTAAGTATTCTGGGGTTAGGAAAGTAGGTAACACATAAGGGGCATGGGAATATCCATAGAATCTGATTATAGTGCCATGTTTCAGCAAGAACCAGTCTCCAACTCTTTTCTACATGGAGGCTTGGAACAAGTCTTTCATTTCTGGAAGCACCCTAGGAAACCTTTTTTGGAAGAAAAGGAAGTAGATCTCTGACATAAGATCATTCATGAATGCTTTATAGTATGAATACATTTCTTTGGTGAGCTGCATCTCTGGCACCTGTAGGTTCTCATCATTTGATACCAGGAACATCTTCAATAAGTATGATTGGAATCTGGAATTCCTTGTCCTGGGGAATTCTATTAACTGAGAGTGGATTTTTTCATCCAAGGCTTCGTCGAACTTGAGGCATACACACTGGGTAGGCAGGTTGGGGTCTTTTGACTCAATAAGGAAAGTACTTAAAACAAACATCAAGCTTACCAGGGGCTCATTTATACTGGTCATTGTCTAACCCTAAGAACTGGGCCAGCATGGAAATAACACATTTTGATTCTTCCTTGAAAAGGTTGGCTTCACCAGCGAAGGGTGAGCCCTGGAAATAGGTATTTGGCTATAGTGAAGCGTGGTAAAAAATATGTTTAAGCTGAATTGGGGAAATCTTGTAGTGTTGGATAAGGGTTTCTTCCCTGTAGATTTAGTATTTTTGACAAAACTCTTCAGGAATGGCCAGGAATTTTCTAACAGTTAGGGCGTTCACGTAACAAAAAACCTTTGACCTGGAGGCATCCATGATCACTCTCTGATCTGGGGAGTATTTGCAGGTGCACCATTCTACAAATTCAAGACAGTATGGGGTTTGACTGGTTGTGAACAAATGGAAGAAAGAGTGATAAACCTTATGAACATCTATGCTTTGGGCCCTGATGACCTCCAATCTTTCTTTAGCACCCTCTATGGAGTTGTTGATCAGAATAGTATCCTAAACATCACTTTCTTTGTCCTCCACCAGCTCATTTATCTTTTGGTGCTCAAAACCCGGGGGTTCCACAGATCCATCCATTTAAATATCTTAGTGAGGAGGTGGATGACCTACCTGGTTATTTCACAGATAGGTTGAGCTCCTGGGATCCTGGTTGGCTTGTTGGATTATGTTGGATCTGCTCCTATCGCTTTCTGATGAAAACATGACAAAAGATATTCGGATCTCCATCCACGCGAGCCCTTTTTTTATTATTAACTTTGCCACATCATCCCTGCAACTGTGATAGTGATGGATCCATGTTAACCGTCCATCTACACGATTGATTTTTATCCATAGATCTCTTTAGCCTTTACCTCATTCATCCTCTGTGGCTTGCATGTATGCTACGTGCCACCTTTCTAGCACCTTTGATCTATGAAAACATTTCGAGCCATCGATATGGTCCCTACCTAGACCTCAGTCTTCGAAAGGGGTGGCCTATTACCAAGTTCACAGATTTTGGAACCGCCACTTTCACGTGCAAGTAAAATCTGTGAACTTACTTCTAACCGTTGATCTCCTTTCTGCCAGATCTACACCGTTGGAAAGTGTGGGGTCTTACAAAAAGTTTGAAAATATGAAAATTAGCTTCCTTCACGTATGTCAAAAGTGCGAACAACTTCCCGACCATAGATCTGTGCTGATGATCGTTGATCAAACCTTTAAAATTCCCGTCGTCTACCACTCCCTCTCGCGCTTAAACAACCTCATGCTCATTTTGTGATGCATGTTGATGGCCGTAGATATTTACCACTACCCATCTAGACCATCCATAGATGCCGCCACATAGCTATGGGAAAATTCTCACCATTTTACCTCTATTTTCAATATTTCAAACCTCGGCTCTGATTTCCTTCTTCTCTAATCCACAAATATTTATCAAGATATCTCACCCTAGCAATCTTATGGGCTATTTATCTTAGACCACCAAGATTTTCTTCATTCTCTTCAGGGATTCAACCTCCCACTTCACCCATATCAAAAATAGTGCCAACAACTAGCTCCAACTAGGGATGTTATCCTCCCTATGAGGTAGCAGAGAACCTCGTAGACTAGTGCCTCATCCATTTGGCCATCTCTCAAAACTTAGAGCTCTGCTCTTTATTTCTTTGCTCCTAAAACAAAAACAAAATGAATGGCTCCCCTCCAGCTCTTCGGGATTTCTCCTCGGGCTTCAAAACCTTTAGTTCACCATTTATATGAAATGTAAATGCAAAACAACATCTGTAAGAACATGTACAGATTATGATACAAGGGTTACCTGTTACCCTTAGGAAAGGTAACGCTTTGAAAACCTCCCATTTTCTAGGCCTCCTATAAAGGGACACCCATCCTGATGTTCTAGAATGAAGGAATTTATACCTATGTTCTCTGCAATGACATATGGGTCCACCCACATATGACCAAACTTTCCACCTTTTTCTTCCCTAGGAGCATCCCATTTCAGGACCAAATCATTGAATTGAAACTACTCCTCTTTAACCTTTCTTTCAAAGGTACTCTTCATCTTGTCCTAGTGCACCTGCACTTTGTCATATGCTTTATCTCTCAACTCATTCAGATCTATTATCTGGTTCACTCTTCTCTGCATATGGTTTGTCTCTTCTTCCTGCCCTTGCAAGAATCTCAAGCTGGTAGTCCCATAAATGTTGGAAAAACAACCTTAGCCCCATATACCAACTGAAATGGTGACATCCCAATGGCCCTCTTAGTATTAATCCTGTCATCCCAAAAAGTATATTTTAATTTTTTGTGCCAAGCTCTTTTGTTTTCCTCCAACAACTTCTTAATTATCCTCACCAAGATTTTGTTAGAGGATTCTATCAGTCCCTTTGTTTGTGGATAGTAAGCAGTGGGATGGTTCAAGCTTATGTGGTATTTGTGGCAGAAACTTATCATTTTCTTGGACATAAAAGCAACTGCATTGTCTGTTACAATCCTCTTCGGGCATCCAAATATGGCCAAAATGTTGTCTTCCAGAAAATCCATGATAACATTCTTAGTTTCCCTCCTAGTAGGTATGGCCACAATCCATTTAGTAAAACAATCTGTGGGTGTAAGGATCCAATTGTGCTGACCAGAAGAGTTTTGTTTTATCTCCCCAATGAAGTCTAGTCCCGCTGTTGGAAGGGTGCTTCCACCAAAATTAGGTTAAGGGGAAGTGAGACCAGCTTCCTTTTTGCATCGAAGATCTGGCATTGATGACATGTAACATTCTCTTTATATACATCAGCAAACAAAGAAGGCCAATAGAACCCAACCCTCAAAATCTTCTTGGCTGTCACCTTCCATGAATGGTGACCCCCACAATCTCCCTCATGGAAATATTTCATGGTTTGCTGAGCTTCATTTTCCAACAAGCAATTCAATAACAATCCACCAAGATCTTTCCAGTACAAGTAATGGTTCATGATACAGAATTTGGTAGCTTTTAATTTTATAGACTTGGCCCTTGTTTTTCTAAACCCTGCAGGGGCTTGCAAATTTTGCAACACATAAACAATGTCAGTATACCAAGGGGACATAGAAAATTCTTGTATTACCTGCACTCTTGTATCCAGCTGGTTTCAGTGGCTAGATAGGAAATTGAGCTGTAAAGATTCACAATTAGCTTCAATCATAATTTTTTCCAGCCCGTGTCCCTTAATGAGGTTAGTAGGCTTGATCTCAAGGTCATATTCCAACAAAACAGAAATCCAGTTTTCCCTTTTCCCTTTAGGATCTTGTTGGGTGAGGATGCTCTTCACTGCATTGTTTGGGACTGTTGATGCCTCAGTTGTGCAGGTTAGATGCAAAGGTGCTGAAATGGTTCCAAGGCTCCCAACAGAGGAAGAAAACCCAATTTGAAAGGCTTCGAAAGACCCTATGCAAGGGCAGTTCTATCCCCAACCTGTTTGGTATGGTGATCCTCCATGGATATTCGGCCTCCACTGGCACTCTAAGAGTTGGTGATTTGACCAATTAGGTCAGTTTTCCAATCAAGGAAAACAAGGGTGTGAAAATGGTAAAGCTAAGCTAAGCTAACCTATTTCAGAAGAGGAAACTAATCCCAGTTAGTTCTATTCTAAAAAGAAAGCTTGATATTTTGCAAATCAACCTTGAGGTATGATGAACAAGTAAATTACCACCTTCAACAGAAACGTCTTTGATGTGTTACTTATTAACTTACATCACAATCCATTAATTAAAATTGAAAGACAATAATTCAAGTACTTAAGCTTCTTCAAGATCAACTTCTAATCACTTTGTTAATTGAAAAATTAACAATGATTAAACAACTGTGGATCATTTGCAGAAACCAATAAAGAAAGATATCTTAATTAAAGAAACTTAACAAGATATTTTTATACAAAGATCCGTCATAAGAGAAATCAGTATAATAGATTTGTGCATTAATTCACAGATGCAAAAGGATCACACAATATAGATGACAATTTGAAATAAAAAAATCAAGCACTGTCAAAGAAACTTGAACAATAAACAAGAGATGATTGAAAGAGATTACTTTACTGCACTAATAAAGTCTGTAAACAAAATTACAAAGCTTTGTTAAGACAAAGTATCTCCATTCGACTCCTGCTGATTCTGACTGCAAATTCCCTCCCTCTTCAGCTCATACGAAGTAGGTATTTATACAAATAAATGATGAGAAAAGATCATATCAGTTTCCCCAATTATTGAACTAACTAGTTGAGTTGTTTCATTTGCCGGATCCGTCCATGAGAAAAATCTAGGAAATTCCATTTCGAAAAACCAGTCGGATCTCCCAAATGAAGAACGTTCTGTGGATTCTGTACATGCACAAACTAATTAGTCACCTTCTGCACAAAACCCATGTCTCGGATTTTCCAGATTCATCTTCATCGCTTCTAAATAGCATCCAAAGATCGTTGCTTTCCACTTGGCATGTTTTTTATCATTCCAAACTTGGGATGTAGTTCTTGATCTTGATTCCTTGAAATCCAAATCCACACCTATACAATCCAAAATAGAAATTAAAATATCATTCCAAATCTAATAACAAAAATCTAAAACAAATAACAATTCATTTACAAATAAAAAATAATGAAAATGAACAAATCTTATGCAAATCCGAAATTGTCTGTTCAGATAGATTTTCAGGATGTTTAAGCTATTCAAATGGAAGAAATAATCTTCCCTAATCATTCCTCATCCTTCCAGCTTTCCAACGGGCTATCACAGGCTTGATTTGGACTCACAAATATCAAGATATTGCTCATGGGAGTTAAGATTCAGCAGCGGTTGATTTAACATTTAAAATCCGTTATTCATTTTGATTATTTTCCAAATGAATAAACACAAAAAACCCAAAATCTTTATTCCCAACACAATTGGAAATCAAAATCAAATGTCGGGAGGAAAATTAGAATTTGAAAATCACTTAAACAAATCAAAATCGGAAAACCAAAATTAAAACCAAATTAAAAAACCTAAGTGAAAAATTAAGTTATTGAAATTTACAAACCCGAAATTAAATTAAAATATAACCTAAGATAAACTTAGGGTCCGAAAAACCCAGAAATTTCGGATTTCGGGTTTCGGGTTTAGACATTGCAAAAATAAAGAATTAATGTGTTTCTGAAATTCACAACCCGAAAGTTTCGGGTTTCAGTTTTACACATTACAAACTGCAAAATAAATGTATTCCTGAAATCTGCAACACGGAATTTTGGGTTTCGGGTTTTGGGTTTGAAAACAACTTTCAAAGTAAAATATAACATTTCCCGCATCCCGAAAATGCATAAAAATACTTGGGAAGCTTGGAAAAATGCAAATTTTTTTATTTATTGATCGAAGTAATGAAATATGAATAGATAACAGTTCACGAAGAAAATCTAGAGATAGAAAATGCAATATCTAAAAACCCTAAACCTAGAAGTAAAAAATGAAACTATTTACAAGTTAATTCTTAAGAAAATAAATGTTGGAAACAAGTTACGTATATAGGAAAATAATCACTCCTATAATATCAGAGAGTTAATGAATTCCATAAATAGGTTTCTAACATAATCATTTTCTAGGAATAAAAAACCAAGAAATGTATAACAACATTCCTTTTTGCACAATAATAAATGAAAATCCTTTTAAATTGCAAAATGGAAAATGCATTTTCAAGATCAAATTAGCTTATTGAAAATAAAAGACTTATCCATAATCAAGCTAATTTCACATTCGTAAATGTTGAATTTTAATCCCACTAATTTCCAAATAATCATAAAACCAAATCGCATAGAAATTGGGGAAATTAGAACCCAAACAAACTAAAACACGTGTTCTTTTAATTTTCATAACATCAGTATAAGTTTAATATTTGGATTTAATGAAATACACAAATTAAGTTAATGAAATTTAAAGTATGACCATGAATATTTAAAAGATTTCAATTAAGCTTAATTTGCACATTAAGAATATTAAACTAACATAAGTAAGCAAACCCAAAGACTAAGATTATTTACAATATTTACATTATGATTCTAAGCATGCAAAAGTAAAATAAAACTCTATCAAGCTCAAATACCATACTAATGCAATATTCAAAATCATAAGAGAAGAAACCATAAGATCAATCAAAATCCCAAAAATGAAGGTAATTAACCAGCCATCGTCTCGAGTAATCAATTTGTTCAGTGAAGACCAAATCTAGGTGGGGCATGTGAGGAACAAGATAATAAATTAACCACCAGGATCATGGAACCAAATCAAATGATAAAAACCAACTCAAATGAATCAAAAGAAAATAAGTAAAAAGGGAAACAACTTAAATAATTATTCAAATCACGCAGTGTAATCTCATCCACAGGATCAACACAAATCAATGGTCAAGATTAAGTCTTGTGGCTGCGCGGTCAAGTTGCGGGGGTTTATTGGAAAAAATTATTTATGATTCCTGAAGGCCGCAACCCAAAACTTGTGGGTCGCGGGTTTTAGTGTTACAAACTACCAAAACAATCGTAAAAATGAGTTTCTGAAAGTCACAACCCGAAACTTGCGGGTTGCAGGTTTAGGAAACGGAAACAATCACAAAAATGAAAAGGCTTTACCACATCCCACAACCTGAAATTTTCGGGTTGTGGGTTTCGGGAAGACACAACGCAATTAAGGTAAAATAGATTTACGAAATCCAAAAGCTGTAATTGCGGGTTTCAGGTTTCAGGATGAAAATTTCCCAAAATTATTAACAGAGGATTCCCGCAAACCGCACCTGTCGGGTTGCGGGTTTTGGGTTGGCCAAAACCAAAAACTGAAAAAATGAAATCCTAAAATCCGCACTTGCGGGTTCCAGGTTTCGGGTTATTGAATTTTTGGGTTTCGGGTTGCCAAAAGCTAATGACAGATTACTCAAAATTTAAGGCTTCCTCTAGACCAAAACACTTAGAAAATTTCAAAGAAAAGGAGCAATCAAGCTAACCAAAGGTATAGGTAGAAAATCATAGCAACACAGTTTGAGAATGCTGTGTTTTCAAAGCACTTATCCATATAATTTTGTATTTATCTAAAATGGGGGTTCCCATGTTTAGTTGAAGCATGGGATCTGTTGTGGCCGCAACAAATGACGACACACTGGGATGAAGCAGTTATCTCTGCCTTACAGTATTGAAATCCATAAAAAATTAGGGACAAAAATGAAATGCCTTCTCATGCTAAATTTCAAATAATCTGAGTAGTATTATCACTGAATGATATAGTATAGATCAGACTTCAAAACTTCTAAAACATCCAAGTCATTCCATCATTATCCAAAAACTTTTTTTTAGAGATAAACTCAATTTTCAAAATAAAGTATTCAGAAGATGTAAGAATCAAGAACTTTACCGGGAATTAACCTCGGGAAATCAAGCTAATCATATAAGACATAGTATCAAGAAAGGACTCCAATACCACAGGCAGGACCCTATAGCCAGCCGTCATCTATATCCCCGACAAGGATGCCTTTTAACCCAATAAGTTGCTTTTATCCCATCCACTAATTGAATATACAAAGCTTATCAATCCTTGTTAAAGATTTGCATCCTTGGAAAGAAATTGGAAACCACTATCCTGACTTGGTGATCAAGTTGTGACAGTGTCATTCACACCAACTTATAGATGATGGGCGAGTGGGCTCATGATGAGACCCCCCGTCTTGCAACCATTTTTGTGGCTACAAGCCAGTATCTTGGCTTGGTGACCAGATTTTGATAAAGTCATTCCATAAGAAGGCATGACCATGAGCAAGTCGGCTTATGATAAGACCTCATGTTTCCCAGCTCACTCCCAGAGATGTTAAAGAAAAGGATCATCCTATGTTCAATGTTAATCTCATAAGAGATTAATTAATGGATGGGGAAGCGACTATACTCCTTAAGAGTAAGGATGGTGTAAGAAATCTATAGATTTACTAATATTTACAGATTAAAACTTTTTTTCCGGAACTGATTCTTTTAAAAGTAACTAAATTCAAATTTTTATGTTGAGTTAAAGATAAAGTTCTAAGGATAATGATGGAAAGATTCAAATAGAATTATCAGCACATCCTATTATTGATTTTTCACAATGAGGGATTAACTAATCAAAACATTTTATTTCCAGCAAGCAAAAAACATTTATAAAGATTTCCTTTATAGATAATATTTCAAGACTGTAAAAGAGTGATAAGCTCTTTTATTTTAAAAGAGGAAATCATGAAAAACTCAAAAAAAACCAATAAGAAAAGAAAATGTGGGAATGATAAAATCAAACATATATATATACAACTGGAATGAAAAGTAAATAAAAATCTCACAACTATATCAATTACTAAAAGCACAATTAGTGACTAAATTTTTTGTTTTTAATAAGTCACGAGACATCAGATTCAATTAGGTTTTTTATTGAAAACAAATAAACAATCCTAAAGATTAAACTAAATTAAAATGTGCAGTTGTGAAATTAAGAAGGCTCTTTTATTCCATTTCATATCAGGAAAGAATGAAAATTTATGCACTTTTATGAAAATGTTCTCTAAAAACATTTCATGATAAAGTCATTATAGTTTAGAAAATGAAGATATAACTTGAACATGAATGTTTTAAAGTAAATCCAATGATAGACAAGAGCATGAATAATGAATAGTAAAAGAAGATAAAAATAATTCCCTGAATGCCTTCGATGAAGCCTCGATTTTAGTTTTGAAACTGATGTATCATCACAACTGCTTTATTAACAAAACTTTAAACCAAAATTAAATAACTTATCCCTAAATCCTACTTGTTGAATATCACCAAACTAAGCGAAGTCATATTTCCAATGTAACTGTTTATGTAACTTGAAACCTGCAAAAGAAAACTAGTTATGTATTAGCATTGGAAATCGCAATACTCCAAATGAAAGCAACGGACAAATCAAATCAATTTTTCTATGTACAAAGAATGAAGGATGACATGGAAATTTTTTGATAAATGATTCTTCCAACCAACCAAAAATTCGATCATAAAAATCATGTTGGAAGTGATATGATGTTTGTAATGCATTCATAGAGAGAACTGATATCTCATGACGATCATAACTAAAATGAATCTTATCATGAATATGATTAAAAAAATGCGAAAGGTATCCGGTGGAGAATGAATTCATCAAAACAATATCACCATTAATAAATTGGAAAGGAACAAAATGACAATTTGGTGTTATCTTAAAATCAATTACCTCAATTTGTCCTTCAATCTGAAGCTTAGAATTAATGACATTAGATCCAGATGTCTTCCCTGGGAGCATCCCATTTCAGGACCAAATAATTAATTTGAAACTGCTCCTCTTTAACCTTTCTTTCAAAGGTACTCTTTATCTTCTCCTAGTGCACCTGCACTTTGTCATATGCTTTATCTCTCAACTCATTCAATTATATTATCTGGTTCACTCTTCTCTGCATATGGTTTGTCTCTTCTTCCTTCCCTTGCAAGAATCTCATAACTGGCATCCCCAGAGATGTTGGAAAAACAACCTCAGCCCCATATACCAACTAAAATGGTGACATCCCAATGGAACTCTTAGTACTAATCCTGTCATCCCACAAAGCATATTTTAATTTTGTGTGCCAGACTCTTTTGTTTTCCTCCAACAACTTCTTAATTATCCTCACCAAGATTTTGTTATAGGATTCTGCCAGTCCCTTTCTTTGTGGATAGTATGCAGTGGAATGGTTCAGGCTTATGTGGTATTTGTGATAGAAACATATCATTTTCTTGGAGTTAAAAGCAGCTGCATTGTCTGTTGCAATCCTCTTGGGGCATCCAAATATGGCCAAAATGTTGTCTTCCAGAAAATCCATGATAACGTTCACAGTTGCCCTCCTAGTAGGTATGGCCTCAATCTGTGGGTGTAAGGATCCAATTGTGCTAACGAGAAGAGTTTGTTTTTATCTCCCCAATGAAGTCTATCCCCCACTGCTCGAAGGGTGCTTCCACCAAAATTGGGTTAAGGGGAAGTGAAACCAACTTCCTTTTTCCATCGAAGATCTAGCATTGATGACCTGTAACAGTCTCTTTATATACATCAGCAAACAGAGAAGGCCAATAGAACCCAACCCTCAAAATCTTGTTGGCTGTCACCTTCCATGAATGGTGACCCCCACAATCTCCCTTATGAAAATATTTCATGGTTTGTTGAGCTTCATTTTCCAACAAGCAATTCAATAATACTCCACCATGATCTTTCCAGTACAAGTAATGGTTCATGATACAGAATTTGGTAGCTTTTAATTTTACAGACCTGGCCCTTGTTTTGCTCAACCCTGCAGGTGCTTGCAAATTCTGCAACACATACACAATGTCAGTATACCAAGGGGACATAGAAAATTCTAGTATTACCCGCACTCCTGTATCCATCTGGTTTTAGTGGCTAGATAGGAAATTGAGCTATAAAGATTCACAATTAGCTGCAGTCATCATTTTTTCGAACCCTTGTCCCTTAATGACGTCAGTAGGCTTGATCTCAAGGTCATATTCCAACAAAACAACAATCCACTTTGCCCTTTTCCCTTCAGGATTTGGTTGGGTGAGGATGCTCTTCACTGCATTGCTTGGGACTGTTGATGCCTCAGTTGTGTAGGTTAGATGCAAAGGTGTTGGAATGGTTCCAAGGCTCCCAACAAAGGAAGAAAACCCAAGTTGAAAGGCTTCGAAAGACCCTACGCAAGGGCAGTTATATCCCCAACCTGTTTGGCATGGTGATCCTCCACAGATATTTGGCCTCCACTGGCACTCTAAGAGTTGGTGATTTGACCAATTAGGTCAATTTTCCAATCAAGAAAAACAAGGGTGTGAAAATGGTAAAGCTAAGCTAAGCTAACCTATTTCAGAAGAGGAAACTAATCTCAGCTAGTCCTATTCTAAAAAGAAAGCTTGATATTGTGCAGATCAACCTTGATTTATGATGAACAAGTAAATTACCACCTTCAACAGAAATGTCTTTGATGTGTTACTTATTAAATTAAATCACAATCCATTAATGAAAATTAAAAGACAATAATTCAAGTACTTAAGCCTGTTCAAGATCAACCTGTGATCACTTTGTTAATTGAAAAATTAACAATGATTAAACATTTGTGGATCATTTGCAGAAATCAATAAAGAAATATATCTTAATTAAAGAAACTTGACAAGATATTTTTATACAAAGATCAGCCATCAAAGAAATTAGTACAACAGATCTGTGCATTAATTCAGAGATGTAAAAGGATCACACAATGTAGATGACAATTTGAAATAAGAAATCAAGTAGTGTAAAAGAAACTTGAACAATAAACAAGAGATGATTGAAAGAGATTACTTTACTGCACTAATAAAGTATGTAAACAAAATTACAAAGCTTTGCTAAGACAGAGTATCTCCATTCGTCTCTTGCTGATTTCTGACCCCAAATTCTATCCCTCTTCAGCTCATAGGAAGTAGGTATTTGTACAAATAAATCATAAGAAAAGATCAGATCAGTTTCCCCAATTACCGAACTAACTAGTTGAGTTGTTTCATTTCCCAGATCCATCCATGAGAAAAATTGGGAAATTTCATTTTGGAAAATCAGCCAGATCTCCCAAATGAAGAACTTTCTACGGATTCTATTTACTAACAAATTAATTGGGCACCTTCTACACAAAACCCATGTCTTGCATTTTCCAGATTCATCTTCATCGCTCACGAAATCGCGTCCAAAGATCACTGCTTTCCACTTGGCACGTTTTTTATCATTCCAAACTTGGGATGTAGTTCTTCATCTTGATTCCTTGAAATCCAAATCCACACCTGTACAATCCAAAATAGAAATTAAAATATCATTCCAAATCTAATAACATAAATCTAAAACAAATAACAATTCATTTACAAATAAAAAATAATGAAAATGAACAAATCTTATGCAAATCTGAAATTGTCTGTTTAGATAGATTTTCAGGGTGTTTAAGCTATTCAAATGGAAAAAATAATCTTCCCAAATCATTCCTCATCCTTCCATATTTCCAACGAGCTATCACAGGCTTGATTTGGACTCATAAAGCCCAAGATATTGTTCTTGGAAGATAAGACTCAGCAACCATTGATTTAACAATTAAAATCCATTATTCATTTTGATTATTTTCTGTAATGTCCCTTAAAATAGAAAAAAATTCAAATTTTTCCGATACTAGATTAAACTGATAAAGATATGAAGAATAGTAAATTATCTTCAGTAATAATAAGTACCTACTATATCAGTATTTGTTTTCTATTCTTTGAAGTGTCTTAATTTCATAAGTGTCAAGGTTTGCTGATTGTAACTTCTACAGCTTTGCGGAAGAGATTTAAATGAAACTCTGTCGTAAGTGAACAAGTGTTTAAGGTGTAATAATGCAAATCCTTTTCTTATTGTTTCGATAGTTTGTGTGCAAATTTTAAAATTTTAATTGACTATTCAGGTGGGATGGATCCCCAATGATAGTGGTTGATGACCCGTGATGAAATGCATGGTATTTCAAGGGCTACGTACCCTGGTAGAGCTACCGAGAGGCAGGGTGTAAGAATTTGGATACTTCTGACTTACTTAGTGAGTTTTGCTAATGTATTCTATTTGTACTTGTTTGCAGGTATATCTATGAGCCATCTACCGAGAATGCCCACTCCACCTTTCTAGCAAATGTTTAAGTCTCAAATGTGAGGGCTTTTGAATGCTGACACCTTTTAAAAGCCTTGTTGGGGTTGTAATACCTGTTAATCTACACCACTTGTTAACCTTGTGTTTATTAAATGGCACTATGTAATGTTTTGGGTCAATATATGGTTGATTGTATTTACAATACATATGGATTTCGAATGGTTCCAAGACTATAGAGTTTTTGAGTCACGTTGATATATTGGAGTGGGTAGTAGCATTGAATGTAGTTTTGCGATGGCACATGGCCAGCACTGCTAGTTGTGCTAGGGGTTTCTTCTAGGGTTCTACACCAACGAAGAGGTATTTTCATGGTTCATTTGTTCTTCCTGCTGTGGATGTGTTGATGGTTTCGTTGCTGACCTGAGCTGTGGCTTATGGTCAGCACCCCTTATGGAGTAGAGATGGAGACTGAAACATTCAGAGGTAATTCTCCTCAAATTCATACTACACCGTTGCTATTTGCATTTGTATATATATCGTGATATATGGTTCTAACATTGTATGGTGTGTTTGGTTGCAGGTGTTGGTTTCCGTTTCTCTTCTGCATGGCCAGGTCTTGACATTGGTGATGTTTGAAAAAGTGGTAAGTCTAGAATATGCCATTTCTTAGCCCTTCCTTTCACCTCTGTGCGGGGTTACTATTTATGTGTGTTTATTGGGAACGTGTGAACTTGTTTGAGTTCATTGTGACAAAATTTCAAGTTCCTGGAAGTTGCCGTTTGGATGGACTGTTGTGTGAAGATGTATCTATTTGTCGTTTGCAGACCCTAGAGGATTTTAGTTTGAGGTTTTGGATATCTGACTCTGTGTTTGAATTTGGTTGAACTCTCGCTATTTGGCAATAATGCCCAAGATGAACTGGAGTTTACATTATAGATTTATGTTTTCAAAATGTATTTGTATGGGCCCTGAAATGTCCTTCTGTGTAATATTTATAAGGGTTTGGTACCCTATCTAATTATCTGCATTTTTAATTCATATGGATATGGGTTGTTATTATGACTGTTTTGGTGGCACGATTCGTAACTTTGAAGCTAAAGTAATGCGCCTGCCATGATCTACGATTTGGGTCTTTACTGTTACGTTTCTGGTTAATTGAAGTAGGTAGTAAGACAAAGGGATTTAAATGAAATGGCAGTGGGAATCAATCCATGTACCATCGTTTGTGAATAACGTGTCGCTGTATAATGAGATGGTGGTGGGAATTGATCTCTGTACCATCATTTCTGAATAATGCTTCTCTGTATAATATCATGTAAAGTTTTCTTGAAGAATATGGTGTAACCCTTCTGCGTTTTAATTAAGAGTCGTGACCCTAGCTACTGTTTTGATTGACCCTTGAGAGGGTATGGGTTGCTGTGCAATCGCTAAACTTGTGATGTCTAGTAATATAACAAAGCTTTTGGATGGGGTTCGATCTCCCGACCCGTGGAATGTTATGTTAACGATTTTGAATGCTATGGACTGTTTGATTTATGAAATGAAAATCGTTGGGTTTCTTTCTCCATAGTTTAGGTTGCAAGAATGAAAATGTCTGATACTAAGTTTGTAAATCATAATGTCTGGAGGATGCATTTAATTCCTTGTGATGAGTTGAATGTGTTGGATAACCGATTCTTACATAAGTTTTGTGATGCTTTCGTGGTAGTGGATGATTAACTTGTTTTGAATATAGGAAAACTTTGAGAATGAAAAATGTTGTACATGCCTTCACTACTTGGTATTTTTAATTTGAAGTCTCTATTCGTTTAATTGAAAGGGTTAGTAGTTTCGAACATGATCCTAACTAGATTTTTGATATATGGATGTTGTAAATTTGAAAGAGGACTTTATTAGAGATAATTATAAAAAGTAACGCGAACATAATTCTTATCCTAGCTATACACAGATTATGGAAAACATAAAAATCAATCACTATTTCAGAATGGATATATACATGTAAATTTAATCATGCTACTCCAAATGGAGTGATCTAGGTGTATCTAAATAATAAAAGCATATCTCTAGGTTATGAGTTTGCTAGGATGTCTAGCACAGGAACCTGCTAGACATTCTACTGATCCTAGCTTCTAAGCTAACAAAATCCTAGCTTACAAACAATGATCTCTGTTTGTTCTTATCAGAAAGTCTATATTTAAACAATTCTAGGATGAAAGAAACACAAGGTCAAATGATGCTAGGGCAGCATCCTATGTTACTTATCTAACCATCTATTATAACTTGGAATGGAAGATTCACATTTCATACCTAATTACTTTGTAGCTTGCTCCCTTCCTGAAGTAACCTGCACACTCAAGCAATAATTGGTGTAGAGCCCTCTGAGCTCAGCTGACCAGTGAAAATGACTTTGGGGCTACCACATTCCTTCCAACCTTGACCCTTGAACCATTCTGGTTCTATCTGGATCCCCTCGAGCTCGGTTCCAACATGCAATGAGAGGTAGAGGCCCTAGATCCACTGCTGATTCAGTTCTGAGAATTTCTAGGTTAGGTTGCTTCAACTTCTTGGAGAAGAATAGTTTTCTTGGATTACCATAATAGAATCCTAAGGACCAAGAATGATGGATGATCGCCAAACTTGGTATTTTCCCTCTTTAAGTAGGGAATTCTTTCAATTAGGACTGTTGAAGCAATCGGTTTCTTTAAATTAGATAATTAATAATTAAAAGGTATTATTTAATTAAATACCGAGTCCTTTTGAACTAGGACTTTTCCAATTGTTTGACTATAAGTCATTTTGATCTATGCTCTTAATAATAATTATAATAACAACAATTATACTAATAATAATTATACTAACAATAATTATACTAAAATAATTATATTTTACTCAACTATTAATACACCATTTATAATATAAATTAACGCATAGTCAGATATACTAATTATATTCCCTAATTAAATAATAACACTATTATTATTAAAGCTCTTAACTTTTAGGGACATGGTCCACTTCTTTGGATGGTCTTGGTCAGCTTGGTTAGGTACCTCTAGTCTCTCTCTTTGCATGTCGGATTCCCTTGTTTAACATGGTAGTGCCCACAGTAGGTGATGATGGATAAAAAGATGAATCATTTAAGAAATTTAAACAAATGTGATAAAAGAGCTCTTCAGAGTCTTTCCGACTCAACACTTTGAAACTCCGTAACCCCGAGTGCTCTTCAGAGCTTTTTAACTCAACACTCTCACATGGGCGTTACTTTAGTGCAATTCCAGAGTCCCTGCTCAACACTAGTGCTAGAATGTGGTTGTCTGGAACATTTAGAATATTTAAGTTGCCTCGGATCCAATATTCATCTATCAAGCTTGGAGTGCTCCAGGGCTTATGCCCAACACTCAATGTACATCGGGGCTTACTCCTACTACATAATATTTCCTCTAGGTACATCCGGGCTTTTGCCCAATATGTAGGTAATCCATGTCTTCCTGACTCCATGCTCAACACACCATATAAGTCAATCATGTCATTCACATCACTGCATAGTATGTAAGAAAAGGTCATCTCAATATATTAGGGTTTTCTACCCATATCATATGGTAAAAACATGAATCAAAACACTGGGGCTTCCTTGCCTAGTATATAATCAAATAATGAAATTCAATCAGGGTCCATGCCCAATATGCCAGTTTACAAAAGAATAAATCATCTGCACTAGGGCTCATGCCCAATAATCAGAATAAATGCTATGTGTTGGGGTCGTGGCCCAATATAACATCATAAAATAGTCAGTCCAACATTCAGGATATTACATTTTCCAAATGAATAAACCCCAAAAAACCAAAATCTATATTCCCGACACAATCGGAAATCAAAATCAAATGTCGGGCGGAAAATTAGAATTCGAAAATCACTTAAACAAATCAAAATCGGAAAACCAAAATTAAAACCAAATTAAAAAACCTAAGTGAAAAATTAAGTTACCAAAATTGACGGACCCGAAATTACATTAAAATATAACCTAAGATAAACTTAGGGTCCGGAAAAATGCATGGATGAAAAGTGAAAAAGTGAAACCCTCAACCCGAAATTTTGAGTTGATGAAAAGTGAAAAAGCGAAACTCGCAACCGGAAATTTCGGGTTTCGGGTTTCAAGTTTAGACATTGCAAAAATAAAGAATTAATGTGTTTCGGGTTTGAAAACAACGTTCAAAGTAAAAAATAACATTTCCCACATCCCGAAAATGCATAAAAATACTTGGGAAGCTTGGAAAAATGCAAAAAAAATTATTTATTGAATGAAGTAATGAAATATCAATAGATAATAGTTCAGAAAGAAAATCTATAGATAGAAAATGCAATATCTAAAAACCCTAAACGTAGATGTAGAAACCGAAACTATTTACAAGTTAATTCATAAGAAAATAAATGTTGGAAACAAGTTACGTATAGAGGAAAATAATCACTCCTATAATATAGGAGAGTTAATGAATTCCATAAATAGGTTTCTAACATAATCATTTTCTAGGAATAAAAAACCAAGAATAGAATAACAACATTTCCTTTTGCACAATAATAAATGAAAATCCTTTTAAATTGCAAAATGGAAAATGTATTTTCAAGATCAAATTAGCTTATTGAAAATAAAAGACTTATCCATGATCAAGCTAATTTCACATTCGTGAATGTTGAATTTTAATCCCACTAATTTCCAAATAATCATAAAACCAAATCTCATAGAAGTTAGGGAAATGAGAACCCTAACAAACTAAAACACGTGTTCTTTTAATTTTCATAACATCAAACTATGTATAAGTTTAATATATGGATTTAATGCAATACACAAATTAAGTTAATAAAAATTAAAGCATGACCATGAATATTTAAATGATTTCAATTAAGCTTAATTTGAACATTAAGAATATTAAACTAACATATGCAGGCAAACCCAAAGACTAAGATTATTTACAATATTTACATTATGATTCTAGGCATGCAAAAGTAAAATAAAACTCTATCAAGCTCAAATACCATACTAATGCAATATTCAAAATCATAAGAGAAGAAACCATAAGATCAATCAAAATCCCAAAATGAAGGTAATCAACTAGCCATCGTCTCGAATAATCAGTTTGTGCAGTGAAGACCAAATCTAGGTGGGGCATGTGAGGAATAACATAGTAAATTAACCACCAAGATCATGGAACCAAATCAAATGATAAAAACCAACTCAAATGAATCAAAAGCAAATAAATAAAAATGGAAACAACCCAAATAATTATTCAAATCACGCAGTGTAATCTCATCCACAGGATCAACACAAATCAATGGTCAAGATTAAGCCTTGTGGCTACAGGGTCAAGTTGCAGGGGTTTATTAGAAAGCATTATTTATGGTTCCTGAAGTCCGCAACCCAAAACTTGCGGGTTGCGGGTTTTGGGGTTATGAACTACCAAAACAATCATAAAAATGAGTTTCCAAAAGCCGCAACCCGAAACTTGCGGGTTGCAGGTTTCGAAAACGGAAACAATCGCAAAAATGAAAAGGATTTCCCGCATCCTGCAACCCAACATTTTTGGGTTGCGGGTTTCGGGAACACACAATGAAACTAAGGTAAAATAGATTTCCAAAATCCAAAACCCCCAATTGCGGGTTTCGGGTTTCGGGAAGAAAATTTCCCAAAATTATTAACAGAGGATTCCCTCAACCCGCACTTGTTGGGTTGTGGGTTTCGGTTTGGCCAAAACCAAAAAATGAAAAATGAAATCCCGAAATCCACACTTGCGGGTTCTGGGTTTCGGGTTATTGAATTTTTGGGTTTCGGGTTGGCGAAAGCTAATGATAGATTACTCAAAATTTAAGGCTTCTTCCAGACCAAAACACTTACAAAATTTCAAAGAAAATGAGCAATCAAGCTAACCAAAGGTGCAGGTAGAAAATCATAGCAACACAGTTTGAGAATGCTATGTTTTCAAAGCACTTACCCATATACTTTTGTATTTATTTAAAATTGGGGTTCCCATGTTTAGCTGAAGCATGGGATCTGTTGTTGCCACAACAAATGGCGACACACTGGGACGAAGTAGTTATCTTTTCCTTACAGTATTGAAATCCATGAAAAATTAGGGACAAAAATGAAATTCCTTCTCATGCTAAATTTCAAATAATCTGAGTAGTATTATCACTGAATGATATAGTATAGATCAGAATTCAAAACTTCTAAACCATCCAAGTCATTCCATCATTATCCAAAAACTTTTTTTGTAAGATAAACTCAATTTTCAAAATAAATTATTCACAAGATGTAAGAATCAAGAACTTTACCAGGAATTAACCTTTGGAAATCAAGCTAATCATATAAGACATAGTATCAAGAAAGAACTCCAATACCACAGGCAGGACCCTACAGCCAGCCGACGTCTATAGCCGCGATAGGGATTCCTTTTAACCTAATAAGTTATTTTTATCCCATCCACTAATTGAATATACAAAGCTTATCAATCCTTGTTAAAGATTTGCATCCTTGGAAAGGAACTGGAAACCACTGTCTTGACTTGGTGATCAGGTTGTGACAGTGTCATTCACACCAACTTATAGATAATGAGCGGGCTGGCTCGTGATGAGACCTCCCGTCTTGCAACCATTTTTGTGGCTACAAGCTAGTATCCTGTCTTGGTGACCAGATTTTGAGAAAGTTATTCCATAAGAACGCATGACCATCAGCATGTCGGCTTATGATAAGACCTTTTGTTTCCCAACTCACTCCCAGAGATGTTAAATAAAAGTATTGGGCTATGTTTAATGTTAATATCAGAAGAGATTAATTAATAGATGGGGAAGCGACTATACTCCTTAAGAATAAGGATGGCGTAAGAAATCTATAGATTTACTAATATTTACAGATCAAAACTTTTTTTTTTCTGAAACTGATTCCCTTAAAAGTAACCAAATTCAAACTTTTATGTTGATTTAAAGATAAAGTTCTAATGATAACGATGGAAATATCCAAATAGAATTATCAGCACGGTCTATTATTACTTTTTCACAATCAGGGATTAACTAATCAAAACATTTTATTTCCAGCAAGCAAAAAACATTTATAAAGATTTCCTTTATAGATAATATTTCAACACTGTAAAAGAGTGATAAGCTCTTTTATTTTAAAAGAGAAAATCATGAAAAACTCAAAACAAACAAGCAAGAAAAGAAAATGTGGGAATGATAAAATCAAACATATATACACAACTGGAACCAAAAGTAAATCAAAATCTCACAACTATATCAATTACTAAAAGAACAATTAGTCACTAAAGTTTTTGTTTTTAATAAGTCACAAGACATCAGATTCAATCAGGTTTTCTATTGAAAAAAAATAAAGAATCCTAAAGATTAAACTAAATTAAAATGTGCAGTTGTGAAATTAAGAAGGCTCTTTTATTCCATTTCATATTAGGAAAGAATGAAAATTTATGCACTTTTATGAAAATGTTGTCTAAAAACATTTTATGATAAATTCATTATAGTTTAGAAAATGAAGATATAACTTGAACATGAATGTTTTAAAGTAAATCCAATGATAAACAAGAGCATGAATAATGAAAATTAAAAGAAGATAAAAATAATTCCCTGAATGCCTTCGATGAAGCCTCGATTTCAGTTTTGAAACTGACGTATCATCACAACTGCTTTATTAACAAAACTTTAAACAAAAATTAAATAACTTATCCCTAAATCCTACTTGTTGAATATCACCAAACTACGCGAAGTCATATTTCCAATGTAACTGTTTATGTAACTTGAAACCTGGAAAAGAAAACAAGTTATATATTAGCATTGGAAATCGCAATACTCCAAATGAAAGCAAAGGACAAATCAAATCAATTTTCTTATGTACAAAGAATGAAGGATTACACGGAAATTTTTTGATAAATGATTCTTCCAACCAACAAAAAATTTGATCATAAAAATCATGTTGGAAGTGATATGATGTTTGTAATTCATTCATTGAGAGAACTGATATCTCATGAGGATCATAACTAAAATGAATCTTATCAAGAATATGATTAAAAATGTGAAAGGGATTCGGTAGAAAATGAATTCTTCAAAACAATATCATCGTTAATAAATTGGAAAGGAACAAAATGACAATTTGGTGTTATCTTAAAATCAATTACCTCATTTTGTCCTTCAATTTGAAGCTTAGAATTAATGACATTAGATCCGAATGCAATCATCATGTTGCAATGAAATAGACCAATATCTAATACAATATGAGAAAATATTGTATCCCTTTCCATATTACAAACTGAATCATAATCCTTAATGATATGAGATGAAATAGATGAAGATGCATCTATTACATGAGTAATGGTAGTAAGAATATTATTGTCCTCTTCATCGCAATATGGAGTTAAACCAGATTGAACATAAATATGTCCCTCATTCTTAAAAGACTTACTTTGTATCCCATCAAACTCTAACCATAACATAATATCAGTTTGAAAATTATTAACATACAAATGTAATATTTGATCAGAAAAAATATCTAGATACAAAGAGAAATAAGTTTCAGAATGTAAAAAATTAAATGCTTCTCTAGCGATAAAATAGCGTTCATTAATCGTTTCAAGAGAAACATAATTAGTAAAAATCTGATCTAATAATGAATTTTGAATGAGGGGACTTGATTGATCATGAGAAGAGGATAATGTAATATCAATAATAGAATCATCATTAGAACATCCAATTGCAGGATCCAAAATCTTTAGTTCTTCTTCCACTGCATCATCTATAACAAGAGTTTTAGGATCATTACTTAACAAAAGATTTGAATTGCAATCCTTATTCTTTTGTTCCATAAACTGTGTATCACAAAATCCTAATTCTTGTGCATGCACAACAATTTCATTATTTTGAGTCGAATTGAAAGGATTGGATCCTAAATAAACATTGACTAATGAACTAAGATAATCATCAATATGCACATCATTAATTTCATATTTATCATTCTTTTCCAAATCAAGTGGATCAGAGAGAATTAAGATGGAAAAACCAATCAATTGGGTCCTTTTCAGAAAGTTGGTGTCTCTCATGACACCTACAACATATTAACATAAATCTAGAAAAGAAATCATCAAGAGATTCATCTTTGTCTCTACGAAGATTTTCTAATTCAAAGCCAAGTTTTATGTAACTATAAATCTCATGAGCACTAAGAAATAACTTTCTGAATTGTTTCAATGAATGAATAGATTTAGTTGGTAGAAATTCATACCAACTCCAAATTCTTCCTTCGAAAGTAGCGGTAAAAATTATGCATCTCTCATTCTCGTTAGATAAATTTATAAAATCACAAAAGTAATAAAATTCAGAAAGTTGTTAAGATGCAGAGATCTTACCTTCTCCGATGAAGCTCAATCATTGCAAGAAATTAGTTGTCTTTCTAGAAATACTTCCAACAGGACTAGGCAAACTGAAAGCATGATCTAGAACAATGATAAATATTTCCCTGAATTCATCTCAAGAAGCGTTGTTTCCAACTTTGAATTGGCTTGCCGTAAAAAATACTTTATTTAAAAAAAATCCTAAACAACAATCTAATTATTAAATAAATGAACAAAATTAATCTATTCTATACCTACTCCTACACTAGTCTAAGAAGTAAACAAAAACTAAGTATAAATGAATTTCCAGTGTAACCATGAAAGCATACAACCTGCAAAAAGGAAGAAGTGAATAATCAAAAGGCATGATATGAATGCTTGAAAATAAGAATGGAAAAAGAGTGCATTAAAGAGAATAAAATAAAGCTTATGTACAAATAAACTGAATGGAGCCTTACCATTTTTATATGAAAACATATTTTTACCATAATGATGAAATCTTGCTCAGAAAGATTTCTCTAGCCAATCAACAACCCAATCATGGTATGTACAATGAAAATCAAAAGAATGACAGAAAGAGTTTGAAAGATTCATGCGATGAAATGGATTATTTGAAAGAAAATCAACATTAGTATTATATGAATCCAAAACTTCTTCTTGAACAATTTTCTCCTTAGGAATATTTTCTTGAACAAGATCAACAAAATCAAATCCAATTTGTTCTAGTTTATTCTCATAAAAATCATCGTAAATTGGTTGATTTGATTGGAAATTCCCAAAGAGATCAAATTGTGTAAGAGTATTTACTTGAGGAGAACTAAAGCCTATGAGATGTTATAAATGTATAACTAGTATCATTAACATCGTCAAAAGAATCATCTCCATCAAGTAATTGATTGTAAGAAGAAAATGCTTCTTCATTTAATGGTGAATCATAAAATGAAGAATTCTGAAAACCATCATTAGAAATAGTATTCATTTCCAACGAAGAAGAATGACAAGAAAACATAGATTGATGATAAACATAAGAATCTTCTTGATCTTCTTCATTGCATTATGCAAGATCATATCATGCATATTCATGCTCAAATAAAAAGGGGGAACATCTTCATCATCTGTATCTTCAAGTTTGGGTCCAAAACGAATGGTGGGAGCATCATTTGTCACTTCTAGAATGTCTTGTTGGCAACCACCTTTCCCTTTGACCATTTTAGTAATATCTTCCCTCTATTCATTGTTCCTCAATAATTCATTAAAAGGGATGGATATATTTACCTTTGACAACTCATATTTCAAATTGAAAGATGCATATGGTTTACCAATGTCAATAGGCTCCGACTGCTTAGTCTCCTTGGGCTATTGTTCTTCATTTTATGGGCTCTTTTGTGCAGCAGCTTCCTGTTGTTTCTCTTTTTGTTTCTCTGTGTTTTGTTGAGTGTTGGAAGACTAGTTCTGATTAGACTTTCCTTTTTTTATTGTCACATCCCTATTTCTTAGCTTCATCTTTCTCCGAAAGTCATCCACTGTGTTCTGATAGCCCATTTGATACTGCTATGAGTCTAGTTCTAGAATGGAACTAGTAATTTATTTGGTGAAGAAATCATGCTCTCTCTTAGTCATATATATCTCATGGTCGAGGCTATCAAGGTGATTAATCTGCCCATCCATTGGGTCCCCTTGTCCTTATTCATCCACCAAATTTTTTGGGAAGGGGGGTCTTATTTGCTGATCATCAGGATTTCTTTGGTTCCTCTGAGGAAGTGGCCTTCTAAAATTAGGATTCCTGACTTGGTTCTTAGGCTGCTCTTTATTAGGAGTTTTTTTATTTAGGGCCATCATGTCCATCAATTTTTCTATAGTCTTCATCATCATCTCAAACTTCACATCACTGGAAGAGGAAGAGGTGGAAGCAGAGGCATGGATATCTATTCTCTTCTTTTCTATTTTTGTTTTTCCTTTCAACTTTCCTGAGGCCATCATGTTTGCCTCTTCTTCAAGGGAATACTTAAACATAGCTGATAAGGTAGGGGACTTACTCTCCCTCAGTATACATGAAAAATATCCCTCAAAGGCATATGCATAATGAAGCTTAGCAACACCTGTCAGGGGTTTTATATCAGCCGGGATTGAGTTGTATACTCTCATGAGCCTGGTAGAGAACTCATGCATAGACTCAAAGTTTCCTTTCTACAAATGGTTAAACTAGGACAATATTTGTGATGGACTTTTTACTACTTCCCACCTATCTAAGAACAATGTCTGAAAGGTTGCAAATGTAGGGATAGATGCATCTGTTAAATCTTTGAACCATCTTTTAGCTTCTCTAGACAAAATTTGTGCAAAAAACCTCATTTTGGCATCATCATAGTCTACTTTTTCTAGGTCAATAAAATATTCAAACCTATGCATGTGTTGTCTTGCTGTAAAGTCCCCATCCCCATCATACAAGGAAATTATCTGTGACTAATTTTGAGGGAGGTCATGTAGGACAACTGGTAGATCTAAGGGGGAAAACTTGGATACCATTAGTCTGGGTGTATTTTGGGCTATAGGAAGGATATTTTGAAGGATATTATAAGGAGGATTTTGAGCCAATTTTGGAGCACACGACTTAGAGGTTAGGGTATATGGATCTCTTTTCCCAACTTTCACAACATTTTGCAAATCATACCACACAGGATCTAGCAAATATTACTCAGGGTTATTTTGATTTACTTCAGCTAACCTTAGATTTGATTCTAATTTCAAATTTAATAGGGGCCTCCCAATGTCTACTTCTAAATTCGATTCATGAAAATCACACAGTTCTTCTTTGGACACAGGTCTTTCACTACTAGAAGTGCTAGTCTTATCCTTTTCACTTCTATGCCTAAGCAGAACTTTTGGGTTTTCCACACTTAGCAAAAGTTTAGAAATGGGGTTACCTCTTGTATGGATCCTTCTAGGGGCCAGTGTGCCTTCTGAAACTTATTTGGAAATGGATGTGGAACCGTCAATCTTCCTAGTGGAGTCTCCTTTAAATGAAAATTCTGATTAATGGTGTCACCAGGGAAAATACAACCTTCTTTAAATCCAGCAATCTCTATTTTCCCACATAAATTCCTTCCTTCTATGAAAACCTGATCTCTTTGTCGTTTCTCCCAGGGATGATAAGAATCTTGGTCCCCGGCAATGGCGCCAATTATGTTAGCACCCAAATTGACCTTAAGGTTGTGGAAAGGTCTCCTTGAGGTAACCCGCAGAATCACTTAAGGAAATATAAGATGGCTTCTTACTCTCCAGAGAGGGATATCTCAAAAATTGATTGAAAAGGGATAGATCCATGAATAAAACTTAAGATGAAATTATTGTTTGGTTTAAATTGAGATGGATATCCATTGGGCTGTGGACTTAGGACATATAGCATGTGATTATCATGACAATGCTTTGTAAAGAAACCCACGCAGAGGCAAGAAAGATGCGAACTCACAGTCAAAGAGCTTTCGTTTGGTGATTAAGAAGAATAGATGAACAATCCATCAATATAGAGCATATAATAATGAATTCTATATCAAATTTAGCAGAAAATGGTTATGAATGCTTGAAATGAGAGGAAGAGAGCATAACATGTATGAATTCTATCCCAATGCATTACTTATCCAAGCATTAAGAAGCATAACAAGGTGAATTAAACAATGAAGGAAAACATTCACATAAGGAGAGAAGTAAACAGGTTGTTAGACCAATAACACATGAATTTCTGATAGAAAAAATTGCTTGACCTTGCCATATTTTATTAAACAGTATCAAAATGCTCAACACAGAGAGAACTCACAGGTTGCAAAAGTTTTCAACCCTTTTTCATTCCATTACATTGCATTTATAGATCTTCCTATCCCTATGGCTTGAACAGTCCCAACAGAAAATAGTTACACTACGAGTAACACCTACTCAAAACAGGCATGCCACTCCCGAGACTTAGTTACAAAAAATAACATAGATGGTAAAAAAACAGGCTTAAATTTTCCTTTTACAAATTTACTAGATGTTTTACACTATGACAATAGAATCTTAGCAAAACTGACTAAGATTCCTTTGTGACCATTCTCCCCAACTGGAAGCCTCCACGATCTTCAAATTTTTAAGGCAAGTAGCTTTAGCTTAGCTTTTCCATATTTTTCAATGATCTTCCATTGTTCGGCGGTTGGAAAATGTGACGTGGATAGCTCCTTAAGAAGCACCCTCATCTCTATGTGATCTTTATAAGAATAATACTGCAGGTGTGCACTTGATTCTCTAAACACCATACTCGGCTCAAAGTCTTTGGTCAACTTGTCTACCACTGTCTGGCTAGACAACAACTGGTCCATGCCAGCAAAATCTGTATAGTCCAGCTTACACCCTGTCAATTTGTTCTGATATTCCTATTGGGTGATCATAGTGCCATATTCTTCCCAGAAAAGAGGCAACCCTTTCTTAAATAATGGATCAAACATATCCCTGAGACCTTTCATCTGATGTGCAATAATGTCAATTCCAGATTCAACAGCCTTCACCTATTGATGCTTAAGCTTAAATCTCTTTTCCCAGATGATGATGGACACCCTATCTTTTATGCCAGTCATCTTAGTCTCCCCCTGAAATAGGCCATTTAGGAAATTAACACCGTTCTCAGCATGTTATGCATGCTTCTTGTTTAATTTCTCATTAGCAGCTACAAAACCCTGCTTTGCTAGTTTTATTACAGCCTCTTTGTCTACGACAAAATCGAGGAAGGGTCTCAATTTGTTTGCCTCGGTGATGATGCTATCCCAAATCACCTGCATGGCTTCCTGAAGTGAACTCTGGCGTGTAGCCTTCTTTGTCAACTCATCACATTCAACCTTCGTCCCCTGGTACTTGGTTCCCAAGCCTTCTTTTCCTTTTATGCATTAGACATCAGACTATTAAGATTTGCAACTTGTTTCTTCAACCTGGGTACCTCCATGTCCTCCAGAATAGCTTGGGCTATGGCTCCTACAAGGGAGAAATCCCTAGCCTCTATGGAAGGTGTTTCCATTGTATCCATTTCCTGATTCACATCCTGCTCTTTCTCCTTCAGCTTCTTCTCAAGCTCCTCAAATTGGGCCTTTAAGACCTTCTGACTTGCCACCACAATGGACATATATATCTTCCCTTTCTTCTCGTCTCTTCAAAACTCAACAACCTAGCTTCACAATCTGTTAGCTTTCCATGGAGCTTTTCCCTCTATTATTCCATTTCATCTAGCTCAAATGCCTCCACAAATTTAGAGGGCGAAATTTTCAACTTCTACTTCATTTGCTGGATGATCTTGTCCTTCTCATCCAACAAATTCTGTATGCTGGCTCTTTTGTCTTCTTGGGTCTCAATGACCAACGATGCAGTTTGGTGCTTTTTTACTTGTCCTTTGAGGGACTTATTTTCTATCTTTTCTATTCTCAGTTGATTCTTGACTTTGTCTTTGTTGGCCTGCACTTTAGATATACCCAGGGAAGCTTTCAACAATTTGTTGTAAATGAGCTCACAAGTTTCTTTGTGCAAATTGATCACATCTGGCATAGGTATATCTTCCAGATTTACTTTCAGTTCTGTCACCTTATTCTTGGTTTCCAAGGCAAGACTTAGAGTATTTTGGACAAGGCTCCTGCTTGCAACCAAAGATACATGTTTCTTAGAAATATTTCTCACATCTGCATATAACTTAGCTTCCTCTGAGACTATTTATGGACTCTCCTCATATTCCTCTAGTAACTCAGCCCTACTTTTGTTTGATGCAGTAAGACCAGTGGGGGTCTTATTAAACACGTACGCTTTAACTTTAAAAGCTAGTACCAGAAATTTCACCTATTTCTTCTTTTTGGTCTACCCTGTTGGTACTGTTACCAATTGTTTCTCAGAATGCTCTATATTTTTCCTCTTGGAGGCTCTTTCTGCATCATTGTCCACATCCATGGGCTCACTCCCTTCTAGCATGCTAGGCTCTATAGAGCCACTGCCAGGGGTACATTTCTTTCTATTGCTGGCCTTTGGTTGGAGGAGCCGAGTGGTGTGGGATTTACCTATAATACTAAGTTGGTTGATACTTCCTACTCATCCACTTCCATCTGACCTTTGTAACGGTTTCTACCCAATTCACCATCTCAACCAAGCCTGTAAGTTCGAAATGCTCATAACCCTTCCTGTTAATCTCCTTCCTCCTTTCTGAAATGATGTGGTGTGGATCATAATTCATGGTTGTTTGTATTGGAATTGATCCGTATCGTGTCCAGGAAGCACGATGGGGACAACAGTTCGACTGTATGAGTCGGCTTTGTTATGGCGGAAGCTTCAAAAAATAGAATGAGCAAAAGCAGGATTATGCAATACACATAAACATAGATACGCACAGACAATATGCAGGAATGCAAACTGTTCTTCTATTAGATGTAAACAAAATAGACTTGTTGTATATTATAATAGTATATATGTTTATATAGAGTTTTGAGATGCTTGGGTGCCTGCCCGTTACATTCAGTTACAAAGAAGAAGTTAGAACGGTTTCAACTGTTCAACTGTTATAGTCGACTGGAAGACATAGAGACAGTATGTCGAAGTCGTTGGTCGCATATTGATGTTGCATGCCGATGTCGCGAACTGTGACGTTGTTGAACATGTCGAAGGTGCAGACCATGTCGCAGTATGTCGAAGTCGAGACTCATCGGAGTTGTGTTGAATTCGGAACCTATCGAAGTGCTGAGGTTTTTGAAGTCATGTCATGTTGAAACTTGTCAAAGTTGTATCAACAGTGATGACTGATCGAAGATGTCGAAGTTAACATCCGACAACAAATGCCAACTGCAATTTTGATCAGACCTCCTTCCTTAAGAAACAATGGACCCCATTGTTTGCTTGCGAAGGTGAGGAAACTTGTCGATCACTTCAGTAGCAGAGTACCATATTCCTTGAGATGGGATTTGGCCAGCTTTGGCAACTTGAAACAAGGAAATTTTATTCATCTTTGTAAGTGTTAAATTTTGAGCATTAATTCACAATACTCTTGGATCTTTACTGAGAGAATAACATATACAGTATATCAATGCATAACAATCACAATAAGCATGACAAGCATCACAAGAATCAAAAGCATGAGAGACAAGAGACATAGAGTTTCCGTGGGGAAAATCCTAAGGTGAAAAACCCCACAACTTTCTCAGAGATAGAGAGATCAATGGCTCAACCAAAATACACTTGAGATAGTCTCCTAGAGTAGATGATCCTCCTCCTCACTAGTGCACCACTTTCTGAGTGAGAGAAGTGTGTCTTTCTGAATGATCCAAATAGAGATCTCCTGATCTCTATTTATACTTAACCTTTTTTCCCAGTGACCTTATGGGGCCGACTTGTCTATCTAGATACATCCACAATATAATATACATTTCAGGGCCGACCCCACACATGGTGTTCTAATAACCCATCGCCAAGTACACACACTTGTGACACTTGTCAATCCACATGACGACACTTCCTTATAGAGGAATAACACATCTCTTATAAGGGTACAATAAATATATATGAAATACATAGATGAAATCCATTTTGAAGTTACATATACATCAACACTCCCTCTTAACTAGGAAGGTATTTCTCGACATAGTTCTGCTAGACAAGTCTTCTTCTCGGGATCATCGTCATCATTATCGTCACTACTGCTGCTATCTCAACCAATCTCTGACTCTACTCGTCATAGGAAGTTCTACAGAGCCAGTCCTTTTTCATACTGGATGTAGTCCCACCACCTGCAGGTCTTCATCATCTGTGCGAACGATCTGATAGAGGTGGCCTCTCAAGACTAATTTTATGTGCAGATGCAATACCAGAAAGAGTATCCCAGGAAAAGTATGTGCCTAAGCACGACCGGCAAGATCTGCTAGGACTGATTACATGCATCTCCTCCACAATACCTTTAAAGAGCATCCCAGGAACATTTATGTGCCGCAGCACGATCGGCAAGATCTCCCAGGACTGATTACATGCTATTTGCACAACCTACCACATATCATCTCTAACCTCCAAGTATCAATCGGATACTCATGATCCAACAGATCATCATCACACGAGGCATCATCCTGATGCCCATGATCATACTGATCATCATCACTGTACCATCCTGGTAGATATCATCTGGAGCAACATCCTAAAGCTCATCATCATGATAAACCTGATCATACAATGCATCCACCTGATGCATGCCAAGTATCTACTTGGTACATATCATCATACATGATCCATCTGATCATACAGTGTATCCACCTGATACAAATACAAATACATGATAGATATCAACATACATGATCTACCTGATCATACAATGTATCCACCTGATACATATACAGATACATGGTCCAAGCATCCAACATGATGCATATACAAACACATACAAATGATCCAACCGATCATATCCAGCATCCAACATGATGCATATATACATATAAATGATCCAACTGATCATATCCAACATCAACATGATTCATATACAGAGCAGTAACTGGAGCATCGTCCTGATGCTCATCATCCAGTGCTTACATCCACAGCCATGTGAAGGATCCTCCTTCCAACATGCTTGGAATGGCTTCAGCAAATGTGTCCATCACTTATTCCTCGAAGTGTCGTCGATCTCAAGAACACCAAGCCTCTCCCTGAAGTACTCGAACTTCACCCTGGCTAGTGGCTTCATCAGCACATCTGCAATTTGCTCGTCCGTCACAACATGCTCTGCTTCAGCTGTACTCAGTGCTACACTGGACTGCTTCCTACTAAACCAAGAGATCACACCTGATCCCATACTGAAGCAACACCCAGAAGTGCTCTTCCTATCTGCAGCACTACCTGCCCAATCTGAATCAACATAACCCTGCAGGTTAAACTTTTGATTCACATCATACTTGAGCGCATAATCAACCATACCCTTTAGGTACCTTAGAATATGCTTTACAGCAACCAGGTGAACATCTCTTCGATCCGTCAGGAACTGGCTCAATGTGTTCACCGCAAAGCAAATATCTGGTCTCGTGTTCGTCAAGTACATAGAGGACCCAATCATCTGATGATACATCATGACATCAACTGGATCAGATGAAGCAGCACATAGAATCTTCAGGTTCGATGCCATAGGTGTGGCCATATCCTTGCAGTCCATCATCCTGAACCTCTTCAGGATCTCTACTGCATATTTCCCTTGTCCAAGAAAGATTCCATTTCCACTCTGCCACACCTCCATGCCAAAAACAAATAGTGCATCATCCCCAAGTTCTTCATCTTGAACTCGGCAGCAAGCTTACTCTACATGTCGGCAATCAATCTATCCTCACCTATTACAAATAGGTCATCCACATAGTAGTTTCACTTTATGGGGTGATTCATGTTCAGACAGATTTACAAAGGATTCTTTAAACCCGATCATGTGTTTGGAAGCCCCACTATCAATTAACCAATCATTACAACCATGGGAGATAGTACCTGTGAGAGCAGAGATTAGAACATACTCTTCTTCACTTGATGAGTCATCATTACTATCATCACTTTCTTCCCTAGCCTTCTTCTTTGGAGGTTCATCATCTTCGGCAGCATGAGCATGGTACCTTCTTTTGTTACCCTTCTTCTTCTTGCTGGAGTTGTTGTTGTTGTGGTTGTCCCTTTTATTCTTGGGACATTCTGAAGCAAAGTGACCCTTCTCATTACAAGTGAAACACCTTAGATCTTTCTTGTCTTTCTGAAAATGATGAGAAGATTTCTTCTTGTGATGGGATGGCTCCCTCTTGAACTTGCCCTTCTTAGTGTGAGCTATGAGAGCTTGATATTCATTTCCCATATTCTCTTCTCTTGCCACAAGCCTTGCTTCTTCTTGAGAACATTCCTCCCATAATTTGCTGAAGGAGATTAACTTCTTTCTGGCACAGATCCCCTGGATAAAAGAGTCCCGTGAGCTAGGTAGGCCATTCAAAGTAGTCATAACAATTTCACCATTCTCCACCATTTCATCTACAACTTCAAGTTGTTCCTTGATCTGAGAGACCTTGGAGAAATAGGATTGAATGGTTTCTCCATTCGACATCTTGACCCCTTTCAATTGATTCCGTAGGGTCATCTTTCGATTTATGTTCTTTCCTTCAAATAGCTTGGTCAAAGAGTCAAACATAGCCTTGGGTGTCTTCAGAGAAGACACATGGGGTATGAGATGGTCTTTGATAGAATCAGCAATGATTCTCTTTGCCTTGACCAAGTTCTTCTTATGAAATACCTTAGCCTCTCCATCCTCTGGGATAGGGATGTCTTCTTTTATATATGAGTCCAACTCATTCTCTTCCAGGATTAACCCAATCCTATACTTCCAAGCTTGGAAGTTATCAGCCCCTTCAAGCTTATACTCAAGCTTGGTGTGGTGAGACATCTTAAAGAGTACTTCAAATGGAAATAGAAAAGATTTAGGTCTTACCACTTGAAATGCTGAAAAATGGATCTCATATTGGATTAGGGTTTGCCGAAAAAACCCTAAAAATTCAAAATGTGAATTTCAACTTTCTGAAAGGATACAAAGATGCGCCTTGATGAGCTAATCAGCCTGGTGTATTCAGAATTTGAGATCAACAAAGCTTTACCCTTCAGATTTGCCTTTTTGTCCTCCCACGTTCACTTGGGAGAGCCCTGAATTAGGGTTTGAGTTTCCCGGAGATCAACCCAGCCAAAAATCTCAATCCAAAGCTCTAAACTTCGATTTTTGCAAGGAGCTTCCAGCTATGTCTTCAGATTTCAGAAATTCCTAGTTTTGTGGAAACCCTAATTTTTAGGGCCAAATCTGAAAATGCTCAGAATTGAATTCTGATTGGACAGATAGATTCTCCTTGATGAGTAGAGTCAATCTACTATACTGGTTTTCCAAAAACTGTGGAGAGAAACCCAATAAACAAGAAACTCAAGTTTCTGTGACTGCAAAATGTCTTCTTCTCAGGTTAGCTCTGATCCCATGTTAAATTTTGAGCATTAATTCACAATACTCTTGGATCTTTACTGAGAGAATAACATATGCAGTATATCAATGCATAACAATCACAATAAGCATGACAAGCATCACAAGAATCAAAAGCATGAGAGACAAGAGACACAAAGTTTCCATGGGGAAAACCCTAAGGTGAAAAACCCCACAACTTCCTCAGAGATAGAGAGAGCAATGGCTCAACCAAAGTACAACCAAAATACACTTGAGATAGTCTCCTAGAGCAGATGATCCTCCTCCTCTCTACTGCGCCACTTTTTGAGTGAGAGAAGTGTGTCTTTCTGAATGATCTCTCCCGATCTCTATTTATACTTAACCTGTTTACCTGGTGACCTTATGGGGCTGACTTGTCTATCTAGATACATCGACAATATAATATATATTTCAGGGCCGACCCCACACATAGTGGTCTAATAACCCATTTCCAAGTACACACACTTGTGACACTTGTCAATTCACATGACGACACTTCCTTATAGAGGAATAACACATCTCTTATAAGGGTACAATAAATATATATGAAATACATAGATGAAATACATTCCGAAGTTACATATATATCAACAGTAAGGCGTGCATGTCGTCCCATAATGGTGTCGCAAGGAAGAGGCTCCTGAACATCCAGATGGATGTCTTCAGGTGTTGCTTTAGAGAACTCATTCTGTTCCAACAAAGGTGCATGGTATGGTCGAAGTAGATCCACATTGAAAACTGGATGCAAACCCAGGTAAGCAGGAATGTCGAGCTGGAAAGCGTTTTTGCCAATTTGTCGAAGAATACTGTATGGACCATATCGCAAAGGCTTAAGCTTCTTGAAAGGACCAGTGAAGCTCTCCTTCTGAAGATGTAGCTAGACCTTATCCCCAATTTGGAAAGTATGAGGGATACGATGCTTGTCATGTCGGGCCATAGCTTTCTCGTTTGCTCTGTGCAACATATCCTGTACTTGCTTCTGGATGTCACAAATCTGTTCTCGAAACTTGACTGCTTTATCAACTTCTCCCTGACTGCAGTCTGTATCGAGGAGCTGATCAAGTCGATAGGCGCCGAGGGTTGAAATCCGTAGCAAAATTCAAATGGACTCTTTCCTGGAGAGCTATGTTGAGCATGATTGTAGCTGTGCTGTATTTATGGAAGACTATCATCCCATGTGCGTCGATGCTGGTGATTATACATGTGAAGTAGTTGTACTACCAAGCGATTCACAACTTTCATCTGTCCGTCGGTCTGAGGATGGAAAGCTGTCGACAATGAGAGTCGTGTGTCTAGCTATTGCCAGAGGGTCTTCCAAAAGATGTCGAGGAACCTGGCATCTCGGTCAGAAATGATGGTTGTGGGTAAACCAAAGTGTTTCCAAACATGTGTAAAGAAGAGTTGAGCGGTCTACTGCGTTATCGTGGTCTTCTTACATGGTATTAAAATGGTCATCTTGAAAAATTGGTAGACTACTACTAATATCACGTCATGTTGAGGTTTGGTAGTAGGATAACCCGTCAAGTAGTCCATATAAATAGATTCACATGGTCGACTAGGAACTGGAAGAGGTGTGTACAATCCCTATCATCGATTAAGTGATTTAGCAATGGCACAAACCACGCATGATCGAATGTACTTGTTGACATCAGATTTAAGTGTAGGCCAGAAGAAATACTTCTGCAGAATAGCAAGTGTCTTTGCTACACCAAAGTGTCCTACAGTCTTGCTGTAGTGCGCGTACCAAATGAGTTGTTGTCGTTGCTCACCAGTTGGTACACAAAGCTATCCAAGCTTGTATAGCAAGGTATCTTTTAGGAAGTAGTCGGAGTCTGAGGTCGACGACTTGTTTGTCTTTAACTAATGATAGACTATTGATAAGTCGTTGTCGTCCTTGTACAACTATTTCCAAGTGGTTGTGTCGTAACCCTGGATAATCATCACTGTCAAAAGGAGAGTAATGGGTGGTCGACTGAGGAAATCTGTAGTGGAATTGGCCTTGCCTTTCCGATACTTAATCACCAACTGAAATTGTTGTAGGTAATTAGTCCACTTGAGTTTTCGGTTTGTCTGTAACTTTGATTGTGTTGGAGTGAACTGTAGAGGCTTGTGATTAGTAAGAATGACCATTTCCTTGCCAAGGATGTAATGCCTCCATTGCTTGAGAAATTTCACAATGGCATACAGTTCTTTTTCATACATCAAGTATCTTCTAACTATTTCATTAAAAGTCTCGGAATGAAAAGCGACTGGGTGACCAGACTGAGTGATCACTGCACCCAAGGCATAGTCTGATGCATCTGTCTCAATATCAAAGGGCTGATGCAAGTCAGGTAACACAAGTACTGGTCCAGTGCAGAGCCTGTGTTTGAGCTGTTCAAAAGTTGCTTGATGTGTTTTTGTCCATTGAAAGACAATTTTCCCATTTTCCTTCATCAATTGATTCAAGGGCTAGGCTATGTGACTGAAGCCAAGTATGAATCGTCGATAGAAATTCGCCAAACCAAGAAAACTTCTTAGTTCTTGAATGCTTCTAGGAATGGGCCAATGTTTGAGGATCTGTACTTTGTCTGGATCGACGTGAATGCTTGTAGAGTCAATTACATAGCCAAAATATTTGATGCTGGTCATCACAAAAGAGCATTTGTCCATGTTTAGGTATAGCCGATGTTGCTGGAGAGTGTCGAGGACTTGTCGAATATGTCCAACATGTTCTTCCCATGATCGACTAAAAATCAATATGTCATCGAGATATACAATAACCCATTTGCCGATGAAAGGTCAGAGAAGGTTATCCATATGTTGCATGAAGGTCATAGGTACGTTGGTTAAGCCAAAAGGCATGACTAACCATTCAAACAATCCTTCCTTGGTTTTGAAAGCATTTTTCCACACATCTGAGGGCTCGATTGGAATTTGATGGTATCCCGACTTGAGGTCGATCTTAGTAAACAATTTAGCACCTTTCAGACAGTCGATAAGTTCGTCTATCCGCGGCAGAGGGTACCGATTCTTCACCGATATTTTGTTGAGAGCTCTGTAGTCGATGCACATGCGCCAAGTCCCATCTTTTTTTGGAACTAGGATGACTGGAATTCCACAAGGAGAGGAGCTGGGTCAGATGCGACCTTTGTCGATTAATTCTTGGATTTGTCTACGAATCTCTTCATTTTCGAGAATGGATCTTTTGTAAACAGATGCGTTAGGAAAAGAAGAACCAGGAACAAGTTCAATGGAGTGTTTTACCTGGAATTGCTGAGGTATTCCGTCTGAAGCTTGAAAGAGGTTCTTGTACTCATCAAGGATATGATCGACTTGCTACTTCTGTTGGGAACTGCATTGGTCAATGACTCGACTCATTGCTGCAGTATTCTTAGAATGTTGTGGCTTGATCATGATTAATGCGAACTTTTGAGCATGATTGATGAGTTTCTTTGTTTTTTTGGAAGATATCAGTGTGATCGTTGGTGTAGGTTGACGCTCTGATATGATGAACCATCGATTTTGGATTCTGAAAATCACCTTCTGAGGCCGTCATTGATAACTTCCATGTCTATCCCAGAGGTAAGGTTTCCCAAACAAGGCATCAGCTACGGAGAGTGGTGCCACATCATAGAGTACTTCATCTTCAAAAGGTTCTATGAAGTAGGCAAGTTTGCATTGTCGAGTGATCCTTAGTTCTTGTCCATCCTTCATCCAATCGATGTTGTAAGGTTCAGGATGTGGAGTGGTAACAAGACCTAATTTCTTCACAAGTTCTTCAGAAACGAAGTTCTTTTGGCTCCTCTTGTCCACAATAAGATGTAATGGGTTGCTCTGGACCCATATCTATGTATGGAATAGGCGCTCTCATTCCTCCTCCTCGTCAATAGTTGAGGCTGCTCGAGTGGTCAAGGTCAAAAGGGTAGTCCGGATCTGATTCTTCCACTGTCTTTTCGAACGCATCGAAGGTCGACACTTTTGCCAAAAATGTCCTCTAAGCTTTGCATTTAGACGTATCATGCCAAGATGAATGGTGGTAATCGAACCATTTTCCGGTTGGTGGTTGTTTTCTAAGTTCCCTCTTGTGAAAAGGCTTCTTACCATTGTCCGGCTTTGGCGGTGTCAGCTGAGAAGATCTTGACTTGTCGAAGTTGGATGATGTATTCTTGTTGGGTGGTCTTCCTGATGTCAGCTTTGTCGCGAAACATGGTTTTCCTTTCTGCTTGGTTTCCAGTTTGCTGGCAAAGTGGAAAGCATCTGCAAGTGTATTAACAGTCAAAAATTTCATCTTCTACTGGATGTAATGGGACAATCCACTGGTATATTTCAAAACAAGCAATTTCTCTTCTTCTTGGATGCCAAGTCTTGCCATAAGTCGGTAGAACTCATCGGTGTAACTCTGTACTGATTGGTATTTCCATTTCCTTAGCTGCTGCCACTTCTTATACTGCTGCTCAACGTGTTTCGGCAGGTAAAATTCCTTCCAGATGTGTTCAAAAAATTTATCCCATGTGTCGATAGGGTCTTCGTTTTTCCCCATCTTTGTCGAGAGGTTCTCCCACCAGCAGTGCATAGAGGTTGACATCTTTAAGGATGCAATGGTGAATTTTTCAGCTTCAGAGAGTTGATTTACAGCATAATAGGATTCCAATTGTTGCACCCAATTGTCGATGGATTCCACATCAATCTTTCCTTCAAGATTCGGTATGTCGAGATTCATTTGTACTTTGAAGGGGTTGATTTTATCGGAGTGAGTTCTCGTCGAGGATCCTCTGTATGTCAAGGTGAAACGCAAGAAAATCGTATTGAACTGGGCAAACATTTCAGTTTGTTGTCGAGCCATAGCTTGCTCAATAAGCTATGTTGTCTCCTCGACTGCATGTCTATCATCTGTTTCTTCTGTCATTTCTAGAGATCGTGTCTTCTTGGATTGCTGAGATTGCGAGCGAGTTTGAACCGGAATAAGTCAGGTAACTTCGAGAGAAGTGTATACACTGGACTTAAGCAAGAAAAAATGAATGTGCTCTGATACCAATGATCTGTATCGTGTCTAGGAAGCACAAGGGGGACAACAGTTCGACTGAATGAGTTGGATATGTTATGGCAGAAGCTTAATAAAATAGAATGAGCAAAAGTAGGATTACACAATACACATAAACACAGATACGCACTGACAATATGCAGGAATGTGAACTATTCTTCTATTGGATGTAAAAAAAATAGACTTATTGTATATTAAAATAGTATACATGTTTATATACAGTTCTGAGATGCTTGGGTGCCTACCCGTTACATTCAGTTACAAAGAAGAAGTTAGAACGGTTTCAATTGTTCAACCGTTACAGTCGACTGGAAGATAGAGAGACAGTCTATCAAAGTCGTTGGTCGCATATCGACATTGCATGCCGCTGTCGTGAACTGGGAGGTTGTTGAACATGTCCAAGGTGCATACCATGTCGCAGTATGTCAAAGTCAGGACTCGTCGGAGTTGTGTCGAGTTCAAAACCTGTCGAAGTGCTGAGATTTTTAAAGTCATGTCATGTCGAAACTTGTCAAAGTTATATCAACAGTGATGACTAATTGAAGATGTCGAAGTTAACATCCGACAACAAATTCCAACTACGATGTGGATCAGGAATCCCATGTCACTCACCATTTTCTCAATGCATGGGAGGGCAGCCTTGCTCTTGACAATGCCTATCGTCCATGGGAAACCGATTTCTGAGGACTTCTTGTCATCCAAGAAGTGCTCACATTCCACCTTGAATTTTTTTCTTATGAATTCCAAGGTAAGTATTCTAGGGGTAAGGAAAGTAGGTAACATATAAGGGGCATGGGAATAGCCATAGACTGATTATAGTGCCATGTTTTAGCAAGAAAAAATCTCCAACTCTTTTCTCCATGGAGGGCTGCAACAAGTATTTCTTTTTTGGAAGCACCCTAGGAATCCTTTTTTGGAAGAAAAGGAAGTAGACCTATGACATAAGATGATTCATGAATGCTTTATAATCTGAATACATTTATTTGGTGAGCTTCATCTCTGGAACTTGTAGGTTCTCTTCATTCGATACTAGGAACATCTTCAATAAGTATGATTGGAATCTGAAAGTCTTTCTCTTGGGGAATTCTATTAAGTGAGAGTGTATTTTTTCAGCCAAGGATTCTTTGAACTTGAGGCATGCACACTGGGTAGGAAAGTTGTGTTCTTTTGACTCAATAAGGTAAGTACTTAAAACAAACATCAAGCTTATCAGGGGCTCAATTATATACTGGTCATTGTCTAACCCTAAGAAATGGGCCAACATGGAAATAAAACATTTTGATTCTTCCTTGAAAAGGGTGGCTTCAATAGGGAAGGGTGCGCTCTGGAAATAGGTATTTGGATGTAAAGAAGCATGGTAAAAACTCTATCTCAACTGAATTGGAGAAATCCTGTAGTGTTGGATAAGGGTTTCCTCCCTATAGCTTTGGGATTTTTGGAAAAACTCTTCTGGACTGGCTAGGGCTTTTCTAATAGTTAGGGCATTCAAGTAACACAAAACCTTTGACCTGGAGGCATCCATGATCGCTCTCTGATTTTGGGAGTAGTTGCAGGTGCACCATTCTACAAATTCAGGACAACATGGGGTTTGATTGGTTGTGAACAAATGGAAGAAAGAGTGATAAACCTTATGAACATCTATGCCTTGGGCAGTTATGACCTTCAAACTTTCTTAAGTAGTCTCTATGGAACTGTTAATCAGCATAGTATCATAAACATCACCGTCTTTGTCCTCCACCAACTCATTTATCGTTTGGTGCTCAAAACCCACGGGTTCCATAGATCCAGCCATTTAAATATCTTAGCGGGGAGGTGGACGGACTACCAGGTTGTTTTACAACTGGGTTGAGCGCTTGGGCTCCTGGTTGGATTTTCGACTTCTTCATGGTCCACTCCTATCGCTTTCTGATGCAAACCAGACAAAATGGATCTGGATATCCGTGCAGGAAAGCCCTTTTTATATTATTAACCTTGCCATATCATCCCTACAACTGTGACAGTGATGGAGCCATGTTAACCATCCATCTATGCGATTGATTTTGAGCCGTAGATCTCTTTAGCCTTTACCTCCATCATCCTCCATGGCTTGCATCTCTGCTACATGCCACCTTGCTAGCACCTTTGTTCTATGAAAACATTTTTAGGCGTCGATCTGGTCCCTACCTAGATCTCAGTTGTTGAAAGGTGCTACCTTTTATCGATTTCGTGGATTTTGGGCCCATCGCTTTCATGTGCAATTCAAATATGCGAACTTACTTCTAGTCGTGGATCTCCTTTTCTCCATATCTACACCGTTGGAAAGTGTGGGGTATTACAAAAAGTTCACAAATATGAAAATCAACTTCCTTCGCGCATATCAAAAGTGCGGACAACTTCCCGACCGTAGATCTGCATTGGCGATCGTTGATCAAAGCTTTAAAATGCCTGCCAGCTAACACTCCCTCCCGTGCTTAAACAACCTCATCCTGATTTCACGAAGCATGTTTATGGACGTAGATCTTTACCACTGTCGATCTAGACCATCCATAGATGCTGCCACATAGTTGTGGGCATATTTTCACCATTTTACCTCTATTTTCAATATTTCAGAGCTCAACTTTGATTGCCTCCTTCTCTAATCCACAAATATTTATCCAGATATCTCACCCTAGAAATGTGATGGGCTATTTGAATTGGACCACCGAGACTTTCCTCATTCTCTTCAGGGATTCAACCTCCCACTTTACCCAAATCAAAAATAGTGCCGACAATATTGATCGACCATCATAATTCAAGGATGACCTAAGGTCTGTTGGGATGGGATATTAAAACCTATTTGTCCTCCAAAAATATTTATTTTGGAGAAACTCGGAGGTAGGAACCATGGGGTTAATGGGATGAAAAGGTAGGCCTCCTTGTGGAGGGATACCCATCGGGTTACACTTACCCCATGGAACATTTGTAGCTCCCGGGTATGTTAACCCAATATAAAGGGGTGTAGAAGTATCCATGGAGGTGCGGGTTGGGAAATTGGTCCTCCCATAAATGGTTGAGTACCGGTAAAAGTGTGCCCTAAAACATGTTGTTTCCCCCAAATTGATTTTTTCCCAAAAACTAAGGGTTGGCCCGCAGGCACAACTTGTCCCCCAATCATAGCCTTCCCCCCATTTGTAGCTTTCCCCGTGGGTAAGATAGGGTTGGGTGAAGTCATTTGTAACCGGTCCACGGGATACACTTTGATGAGATGATCGATTAGAGTACTATGGTAAATTAAATCCAAGCAAATCACTTGGTGTGAGCGTAGGTAACTCTCTATGAGTAGGTGTGTGACCTAAGTAAAATGCAATAGGATTTTTGCACATAAACGGTAAGCGTGGGTTCACCTAACCATCCCGGGGAATACTTTGGGCCAATTAAGTTCCCCATAATGGAGAAGTGATGGAAGTTTGAGCCATAATGGTTTTTTTGGGATTGACCATAGTGGCAATTGGTACTGTAGTCAGCTGATAGGAAGAGTGAGATGATTTCAATGTCATATCCAAAGGATGTCTATTATATGTGTCAGGTGGCAACTCCTAAGCGAAAGAATTAGAATCAACATATATAGTAAAAGGAAATTCTATGAGTATAATATAAAAAGGTCTAGTAATAGGGGGATTTTCCAGGGGGACTGAGCCTTTCATAATAGTTTCAACCTCTCCTTCAATTCAATTGTTAAAGGGATCAGTGCTTCTAATTTAGGAGGGAGTTCCTTTGTTAATAGTTCCCTCATTGGAATAATGATGTGAATGTTGTGAAGGTGGAGGCTTATGTTCCTCATGGTCCAACACTTCCATTTTAAGAGATCTTCATAGACCTCAATTAACAACTGTGAAAAAATTATGATTCCTAGGTCCATCTATGAATGCAGGAAGAACACACCCCTAAAAAGAACTAAACATAATCAACCAAGCAATCGGTAAGGGATCTTCAGAAGATGGGATATCAAGATGCGAACGAAGGAACAAGAGACAGTTACTCACAAATACTCTATAATGGAGTTCTAGAGGTGCAAGTATCGGATGCAACAAAGTACCCTCCTAAGGAGACAAAATTGTTTATTGTGACGAGAAAATTAATTGTAGCTATAAAACTGAATTCCTTGGCTCATTACTTAGCTTATCAAACTGGGAGTTTGTACAAACTTAAGAGGTACTATGCACTATATGTAGTTGTGTGGGAATAATTATGTCTGGTATTATGTAATTCCTACTCTGATCAACTAAATATCAAAGCTTCTATCTATCATAAAAAAGGGGGGGAATTAAACTAAATATAAAAATTACTTACTATCATACAAAGAAAAAGGGAAATCAAACTAACTATACAAAATTATAACAATCATAAAAGAAAAATAGAAATCAAATTAAATATCAAATATTTCAACTATCATAAAATGCAAAAGGTAATCAACTTTTAACTTAGGGTTACGACAACAAAATATCATATCCCCCTACTTAGCATCGAAAATCATTTATCAGGAGTGTCACGTAAAAGTATTAATAAATTTATTATTCATGTCACAATTGTTAGTGAAGCATCCTAATCCTTTCACTACAATCTGCCAATGTAGTGTTAAAATTCAATATGCTAAGATAGATAACATTAGTATTACATTCAATTTCACAAAAATAGCATATACGAGATCACTCAAAGAACAACAAGCACAACATAAACGCAAGAGACACAAGTTTATCTAGAGAAACCCTCATGGGGTAGAAAACCCAGCAAAGCTTCCTCAATATAGATGACCAGCAAATAAAAAGATGTAATCCCCAAACATGAGCTCCTTCTCCTCCTTTGCAGATCTCTCCCTATCCTATGCGAGTTTCACAATTGAGTGTGTGTTAAAATGAGGAACACACCTCCTCTATTTATACTTTACTTCACTTGACTTTTAAATCTAACTAGGTCGGCCCCAACTTAACCACTTAACATAATGTTGACTAGGTCGACCCCACTAGGGAGTCTAATAACCCAAGTTACCACATTCTGACGGAGGAATAAGCATCTTCGGATATACAATAAAGTCCCGACGGAGGAATGAAACATCTCCGGTTAAAGTACAAATAGAATATTTTTAGAAGTTACAATATTTCAACACTCCCCCTTAATGTGAAGGATATTCTAACAACATATGTAGGAACAAGGAGTCATCAACATCATACATGATACATCTATAAATCATTGGAAACTTTCTTCAATCATCATTAGTAACTCAAAAGTTACTGGAACATCATCAAGACCGTCAATACTTGAACTTCATCTTCTAGAGCATCCGAACAGCTACAACAACATCATCATATGTTTCTCCCGATCAATAGCATCATCATCTGTTTCTCTTGATCAACAACATCATCATTTGGATCTCCCGATCAACAACATCATCATATGCATCTCCCAATCAACAACATCATCATCTGGATCTCTCAATCAATAGCATCATCATCTAGATCTCCCAATCAATAGCATCATCATATGTATCTCTCGATCAACATCATCATCATCTGGATCTCCCAATCAACAGCATCATCATCTGGATCTCTTGATCAACAACATCATCATCTAGATCTCTCAATCAACATCATCATCAACTGGATCTCCCGATCAACAGCATCATCATCTGGATCTCTTGATCAACAGCATCATCATCTAGATCTCTCGATCAACATCATCATCATCTAGATCTCTCTATCAAAAGCATCATCATCTGGATCTCCTGATCAACAACATACTCTGCAATACACATGATCCAATTGCGGGATGATCAATCCCTCTCACTTTAGGACATAGGTCCAAGGATGATACAATCCCGATCCACTTACGGGATGATCAATCCCTCTCAATTTAAGACACCTCACATGTCTATGGATGATGCAATCCAAATCAATTTATAGGAAGATCAATCTTATCAATTTAAGACACCTCTCATGTCTATGGACAATGCAATCTAGATCTACTTACAGGATGATCAATCCTTATCAATTTAAGGCACCTTTCATGTCTATGGATGATGCAATCCATATCTACTTATAGGATGATCAATCCTTATCAATTTAAGGCACCTCTCATGTCTATGGACGATGCAATCCACTCATCGACATAGACAAAGTCTAAGGACCTCTTTTCAGAGACATATGTCTACGGATCAATTCAGGGACCAAAGTCCAGGGATGATACAATCCCTCTCATCCACTAGGGACCACTTCTTGAAGACATATGTCTACGAATCAGTTCAGGGACTAGAGTCTGGGGATGATACAATCCCTCTCATCCACTAGGGACCACTTCTTGGATACATATGTCTACGGATCAATTTAGCGACCAAAGTCCGGGGATGATACAATCCCTTTCATCCACTAGGGACCACTTCTCGGAGACATATGTCTACAGATCAATTCAGGGACCGAAGTTCAGGGATGATACAATTCCTCTCATCCATTTAGACCAAGTCTTAGGACCACTTATCAACCTTATCACTGATATCATCGACCTCATCGTTCGGACAGGTAACCTCATCATCGACCTCATCGTTGGAACAGGTAACCTCATCATCGATACATGTATCCTCATCATCGATACAAGTATCCACATCATCAATACAAGTATCCTCATCATCTATACAAGTATCCTCATCATCAATATAGGTATCCTCATTATCAATACAAGTATCCACATCATCAATACAAGTATCCTCATCATCGATACAAGTATCCACATCATCAATACAACTATCCTCATCATCGATACAAGTATCCACATCATCAATACAAGTATCCTCATTATCGATACAAGTATCCAAATCATCAATACAAGTATCCTCATCATTGATACAGTATCCTCATCATTGACCTTACCATCGATATAGGTAATCTCATCATCAATACAGGTATCCATATTGATACTAGTATCCATATCATCATCGACCACATCACTCCCACTTTCAAGGAGGGTCCTTCTGAACTACACCGAGCTTGTCTCAGAAATAGTCAAACTTTACTTGAGACAGAGGTTTGGCCAATACATCAGCAACTTGTTAGTCAGTGCTCACATACTCGAGCTTTATAGCTCCTACCATATCCCGTATATAAAAATATTGGATCTCTATGTGCTTTCACTTATCATGGAACACTGGATTCTCTGTCATCTTGATACATCTTTGGTTTTCACATAGGATCATAGTGGAGTGCATCTCTAAGTCAAATAATCTTGAAAACAACTTCTGACGCCATATCGCTTCACAACTAGAAGAGCAAGCAGCTATATATTCTGCTTCAGCTGTGCTAGACTGCTTCCTGCTAAATCACGAGATCATGGTAGATCCCAGACAATAACATCCATCGATGTGTGCTTCCTGTCTGATACACTTCCATCCCAATCAGCATATGTGTAGCCATACAATTTGAAGTCATGATCTCCAAGATAACATAGACCAAAGTCTATCACACCCTTTAGGTACTTCATCACATGCTTTGCAACTACCAAGTGAACACGTCTAGGTTCCACTAGATACTGACTCAAGGTGTTCACAACAAAGCATATATCTGGCCTGGTATCCTTTAGATACATCAATGACCAAATAATATGTCTGTACAGAGTCACATCAACTAACTCTGATGAGTCATCAGCTAACAACTTCAAGTTGGAATCCATGGGAGTGGCCATGGCTTTGCATTCCAACATATCAAATCTTTTCAAGATTTCCACAACATACTTTCCCTAGTTGAGAAAGATTCTTTCTCGGCCTTTCCATACTTCCATACCTAGGAAGTAATGCATCAATCTGAGATATTTCATCTCAAATTCTGTAGTTAGATTCTTCTTGCTTTCCATGATCTGTTTCTCATTCCTTGTCAGAAAGAGATCATCCACATACAGTAATAGTATGACAAGTTCATCATCCATAACCTTAAGATAAAGGTTAGGATCAACTTTACTTTTGGTAAAGTCCAAGCTTGTCAAGAAGCTATCAATTCTTCCTCTGTGACTGAACATCATTCATACTCTGCATTGAGTGATCTTCTACATATCTATCTGTTCCATCTCCCGTCAGATGGGTTTACTGATATGAGCCTCAAGATCATTTGAACTTTATGGTGAGTTCCTTCTTGCATCCATCTAAGAGAAGAATGTCATCATTATATAGAAACCATCTTCAACCTTGTAGCAAAGGTTGAAATCTGCATCACCCATGGTGATCATTAAGCTCATCAAATGATTATCAATCTTGGGTACCCGTACAGAGCTTTCTTCAATTGAATCCTGGGATTTTTCTCGATTTGTACTTTTTCTTCAATTACACCATTGAGAGAATAGTCTTATCTAGCCACTTTGAGAAAACATCTCATCATGATCCTCTTCCTCTTTCTAAGAGAATCTTCTAACCACGAGCCTTCTATAGTATGTTTGATTTGTAAGTCTTCTTGTTGAACATCCATGACTTGTTCAGTGTTGATCATTCTTCATGATATTTCCTACAAATCAAAGTTAATTACATGATCTTTTCTTGATCTTCATTTCCCATCTTTTCTTCTCGAGCCACAAGCCTTGCTTTGTCTTGAGAGCATTCCTCCCACGGTCTACTAAAAGAGATCAATTTCTTTCTTGCACAGATTCCTCGAATAAAAGAGTCCCATGACCTAGGTAGGCCATTCAGAGTGGTCATAACAACTTCACCATTGTCTACTACTTCATCCACAGCTTCAAGTTGTTCCTTGATCTGAGAGACCTTGGAGAAGTAAGATTGAATGGTCTCTCCATTCAATATCTTGACCCCTTTCAATTGATTCCGCAGAGTCATCTTCCGATTTATGTTCTTTCCTTCAAATAGCTTGGTCAAAGAGTCAAACATCTCCTTGGGTGTCTTCAGAGATGACACATGTGGTATGAGAAGGTCTTTGATAGAATCAGCAATGATTCTCTTTTCCTTGACCAAGTTCTTCTTAGGCAATATCTTAGCCTCTTCATCCTCTGTGATAGGGACCTCAGAGCTGATGTAGGTGTCCAATTCATTTTCTTCCAGGATTAACCCAATCCTATACTTCCATGCTCGGAAGTTATTAGCCCCTTCAATCTTATCCTTAAGCTTGGTGTGGTTAGACATCTGAAAGAGTACTTCAAATGGAAATAGAGAAGATTTAGGTCTTACCACTTGATTTGCTGAAAACTGGATCTCATCCTAGATTAGGGTTTGTCAAAGAAACCCTAAAAATTCAAAATGTGAATTTCAACTTTTTGAAAGGATAGAAAGATGTGCCTTGATGAGCTGATCAGCATGGTATACTAATAATTTGATTTCTGCAAAGTTTCACCCTTTAGAGGTGCCTTTTAGTCTTCCCATATCCACTAAGGAGGACCTTGAATTTGGGTTTGAGTTTCCCGGAGTTTTACCCATCCAAAAATCTCGATCCAAATCTCTAAACTTCGATTTGTCCAAGGCACGTCCAGTTGTGTCTTCAGATTTTAGAAATTCCTATTTTTTAGGAAACCCTAATTTTTAGGGCCAAAATTGATAGTGCTCAGAATTGAATTATGATTATACAGATAGATTCACCTTGCTGAGGAGAGTCAATATATCATATTACTTTTCCAAAATCTGTGGAGAGAAACCCAATAAACAAGAAACCCTGATTTCCGTCACTACATAATGTCTTCTTCTCAGGTTAGCTCTAATACCATGTTAATTTTTTAGCATTAATTCAAGATACTCTAGGATCTTTACTGAGCGAATAACATGTACAGTATATCAATGCATATCAATCATAGAAAGCATGTCAATCATCACAAGAAGCAAACATAAGAGACAATAGACACACAGAGTTTCCGTGGGGAAAACCCTAAGGTGAAAAACCCCACAACTTCCTTAGAGATAGATAGAGCAATGATACAACCAAAGTACACAAATATAGACTCCTCCTAGAAGCTGATCCTCCTCCTCACATGTGCGCCACTTTCCGAGTGAAGGAAGAGTGAGTTCTGAAGTGATCAAAATAGAGATCGGGAGATCTCTATTTATACTTGTTCTGACTGCCCAATAAACTTATGGGGCCAACCTGTCTAGCTTAGCACAATAACCTCATGTTACATTAATCTGGGCCGACCCCTTACAAGGTGGTCTAATAACCCATCGGCAAGTTAACACACTTGCGACACTTGTCAATACAAATGACGACACTTCCATATAGAGGAATAATACATCTCTATAGGAGTACAATAAATATATATATGAAATACATTCCGAAGTTACATATACATCAACATGGTCAAAGACTATGGATGAGTCTTTGTCTTCATGTCATCATGGTCATAGAACTTGATTTATCTTTCTTGATGTACCTGTATCTTGTTCGCAGACAACATCATCCTCATACAACACCAAAGGTGCATTAGTACAATCATAAGTGTCGTAACACTAATCAATGAATGTCTTCTATCACTCACATGCATTCATTATCAAGCAATCATAATTGTACTAACCTCAATAACATGAAGACAAACATATTATGAACTTAATCAAGAATCAAATTTCAAAACATATCTGTGTCTTTTCAAGTCGTACCTGTCGAGTAGTCTTCTATATAGGGGTAAAACCCTAACCATCCAAGGTAGATTATTTTGCAAAACATCTTGTATAGGTTCATGGTGCTAGGATGATAAATATCAGCTCCATTTCTCACTCCTTTATTGCTGCCTTATGAGTCTCCCAACTTTCCTAGGGTTTCTTCTTACTTGGAAACCCTAATTTTCAATCTCCTTCCTCCCACAACATTTTGATGGAGGATCAATATGTTAGTTTTTTAGTATTAATTCAATAGATCTAGGATCTTAACTGAAAGAATAACATGTACAACATATCAAGCATAAGAGGCAATAAACAAGAGACACAAAACATTTCAACGAGGAAAACCAAGGAGGTGAAAAACCCCACAAATTACTTAGAGATAGAATAAGCATCAATACAAGGATCACCATGATCAAACCCAAGATATAGATATCTTCAGCAGCATGCTCCTCCTCCACTTGTGCGCACCCTTCTCTTCTCTCACTAATGCAAAGTGATTGAATGAGACAATGTGTAAAATGAGAGAGACACACTCTCTATTTATACACTAACTTTCACTTGACCTTTACTCAACTAGGTTGGCCTCAACTTAACCACTTAACATAATGTTGACTAGGCCAACCGCTACTAGGGTGGTCTAATAACCCTTTGACCCACATGACTCATACAGGGCCAACCCCATCAAGGTGGTCTAATAACCCATCAGGTATAAGTTACGACACTTACAATATAACTTGCGACACATGCAAGTACAACTGATGACACTTCCAATTGAAGGAATAATACATCTCTATTGGGGATACAATAAAGTACAAATATAATATAAAAGTAAATATCTTTCGAAGTTACAAATACATCAACACTCCCTCTTAACTAGGAAGGTATTCTCTTGACACAAGTCATCAATACCTATAGGCACAAGTCTTCAATTCTAGAGCTGGATCATTGTCATTGGATCACGGAGCATCATCATCATCACTATTACTGTACTTGATCACTAGGCTATCTTTGAATTTGTCTTGTCATAGGAAGTTCTATAGAGCCAGCCTTTTTTCATGCTAGATGTAGGCCTAGCCTCCATGTAGGTATTCATCATCTCTGCGAGCAAGCCATCAAGTAGGTACACCTTAGGACTGATTACACTACCTCTGCAAAACCTACAAGATCTCCCAAGACTGATTACACTGCCTCTGCAAAACCTGCAAGAGCATCTTAGGACTAATTACATGCCTGTGCAAAACCTATGTACCCTACTATCACAACATCGTCTTCAGATCACCTCATCGTCCATGGAGCACAACCCAGATGCACATCACACAACACTTATGCTCACTGGCATGGGAAGACATGCCTCAACCATCCGTGAAAGGCTCAACACTTATATCTACGCCATGGGAAGACACACTTCAACCATGCGAGAATGGAATCACACTTATATCCATATCCATGGGAAGACACACTTCAACCATGCTAGGAATGGCACATCACTTATATCGCAGCCATGGGAAGACACACTTCAACCATGCTCGAATGGAACAGCTCTTACATCAATGACCATGGGAAGACACACTTCAACCATGTCGGAATGGCCCCAGCCTTATATCTGCACCATGGGAGGACACACCTACCACCATGTGAGAATGGATCATGTGCATCTGTGTCTCTGGACTTATCACTTCCCCTTGGAAGGAATCTTGATCTGAAGTACACCAAGTCTCTCTCTGAAGTACTCAAACTTCACTCTGACCATCTGCTTGGTCAACACATCGGCTATCTGCTCATCCGTTGCAACATATAGGAGCTTCACTACTCCTCTCTACACCATATCCTTGATATAGTGATATTTGATCTGAATGTGCTTTGACCTGTCATGGAACATAGGGTTCTCAGACAACTTCACACAACTCTGATTGTCACAGAAGATATAGGTAGCATCCAATGGGAGATCAAATAACTCAGACAGTAGCTTCCTACGCCACACTGCCTCACAAGTAGCCAAACAAGCTGTAACATACTCTGCTTCGGGTGTACTCAGTGCCACACAGGATTGCTTCCTACGAAACCAAGAGATTATACCGGATCCCATACTAAAGCAGCACCCTGAAGTGCTCTTCCAATCAATGGAATTTCCTACCCAATCTGAATCAACATAACCCTCTAGGTTAAACTTTTGATTTGCATCATACTTGAGCCCATAATCAATTGTACCCTTCAGGTACCTCAGAATATGCTTTGCAACTATCAAGTGAACATGTCTCGGATTTGTCAAGTACTGGCTCAAGGTGTTCACCACAAAGGAGATATTTGGTCTCGTATTCATCAACTACATCAAGGACCCAATCATCTGATGATACATCGTATCTAATATGTATCTAGGAACATAAGTATGTACATGACTAGACAACATCATTTAAGTAATCATATAGATGACAATTCAAATAATTATCTTTTTTTAGTTGTAGGGTGGATTCCCTTTCAATCTTTGCTTCCTTGCAGGAACTACTAGAGTGTGCTTCCTCTTGATCTTTGCTTCCTGGATTACCTGTCCTTGAACTTATACTCATCCTTGACCACTACGCATGCTTAAGTGTGCACCAGTGTCACCATTTTGTTATTGTCAAGATCTCATACATAACCATACATATATTAGTATAATCTCAATACTATCAAAACATTATGATTCTAAATAATCTTATGTATGGTCATGATCATTTCATACAAAGGTAATAAGTGTTAGTATTCAAGGTTTCAGGGAAGACTTCTTTTACTCATGCATATTCTTATTTGACCATAGGACTCTTCTGGTTAGTCATATCATTAATCAAAGTAAGAAACATAATATGCATAAACCCTTGATTACTTAATATTCTAACTTCAAGAATAATCATTAGCATTCATACAAAAGTATAAGATCCTAGTTGTTCTCTTCAATGACTTGTGCTTAGTAACCTGCATAACTCATAGGTTAATCATTGTAGAACCAAATTATACATACCTCGTAAGTAGATCTTCTATGTGATCCATGAGTCTTTGTCCTCATGTCACCATGGTTATATTTTCTTGATCTAGAACTTGATTTGTACCTTTCATGTTAGCAGACAACATCAACCTCATACAACACCACAGTGCATCAGTACAATCATAAGTGTCATAACCCTAACCAATGAATGTCTTATATCATTCACATGCATTCATACTTTTACTAGGGTGATGAGACAAGTATAAGATTAATCAAGATTGTACTAACCTTAATAATATGAAGACAAACATATCATAAACTTAATCATGAACATATTTCACAAACATACATGTATCTCTTCAAGTCATACATGTTGGGCTTGATTGTAGGCTTCTTATGTAAGACCTTAGTGTTAGAACATTTTTCCACCTATGTACATTAATCATTTATTAATGATGATTAATTAGCCCAAGTGATTAATGATTACATCCCTAAGTTGATTAGCTACTAAATGGTCAATTATCATGAACTAGATAGCAAATGTGAACAAGTGCTGAGTCAAACCAGCTAAGTGGAGCGCTCCCCAGGGAAATTAATGCACTCAGCATGCCTAGAGCGCCCTCCTCAGGTCATTTAATGCACTCAGCATGCTTCTCTTCTACCTAGGGCGCATTTGCTCTCTTTGTGGACAATCTTGCCTTGTTTTGTCACATTTTTGACCAATTTTAGACTCCAAACCTCTAACCAACCAGTTTCTTCACATGTGTGAGGTCACATGGGCCTGTCCAGTCATTCCCAGCATTCACACTGCAGATTCGAACCAGTTTGGGATGGTTTGGGATATTTTGGTCAACCTAGGGGGGTTTGAGCTTTTTCTAAGCTAGACCAGTGTGAACACTCCAGATAGATTCGAATTCTTCCATATTTGTATATATGGGTGTTCTTAACCTTTGTTAAGGTTGGACAGTTAATAATATTGACATTATTCACCAATTCATGTGTATTGTTCTTCATTCATTTAAATTTTTTATGCTAATTCTTGCAAATGTTGTGCAATATTTCACCAGTGAGGAATCCACAGTAGCTAGATTCAACTGTGCTTGAGATTTTACATGGTATCAGAGCTCTTGGAGCTAGAATTCGAACCAGCAGACTGTTGTAGTGGATTGCCAGAAACAGTGGAGAAACCACATAATTCCTGAGGCCATTGCCTTGAGCTTACTGGAGAAATCTAGTGGCTCCTCTCAGGTGTGATGCTCTCCCGAATGCACCCACTATCCATACAGGGTTCGAATCTGTGAGTGTAGATCCCTCCAGAGTGATTTGAGAGTTGTTTGCAGGTATTGGAGTTCAGCATTGTCAGCAAGTGCGAATTGCAGCAGAGGAGAATGGAGCCATCTCACCCAAACGTGCTCACACCCTTCAACTATTTCGATTGGAAGGCAGAAATGGTGATTTTGTTGAGATCCAAGGGTCTCTACAGAATCACGATGGGCACTGAGGTTGAGCCAAACTCAGCTGTGGAGAAATCCAAGTTTTTTAACAGAATGGATGAGGCATTTGGCCTCCTTTGTCTCAGCATTTCGAGAGACCTCCTGTTTCATGTAGAAAGTCTAGCAACTCCAAATGAAGTGTGGCTCAAGCTTGAGACACTGTTTGGAAAGACTGATGAGATGAGAGGCCACCAGCTCGAAAATGAGCTTGTCTCACTGAGCCCAGGGAATTTCGATTCCATCCAGGACTTCTTCACCAAGTTCAAGAACTTGGTCTTGCAGATCAGACAATGTGGCATAGAGAAGAAAGAAGAACAGTTGGTGTTGTCCATTCTCTCCAAATTGGGTTCTGAATACTCAGTTTTTGTGTCTTCCTTCAACTCCACAAGGCTCACAGTCAAAGGTTGGAAGATGCCATCCTTGGCTGACTTCATGGAGATGCTAACTCAAGAGCAAGACAAGCTGGTCTTGATGGGCTCCATCAAACAAAAAGATCAAGTTCTTGCAGCTGGAGATTCGAAATGTGGAAGAAGCAAGCAAAAACCCAGGGTTTCGAAACCTCAAGAGAAGAAGAGAAAGGATGAGAGGCCCAAATCCTCTGAGGGGGTTTCGAATCCTGTCAAGAACAAGGGAAAGAAGGCTGAGAAGACAAAATGTAGCTACTGTCAAAGAGGTTTTCATCCAGAGAGCTCATGCATGAAGAAAACCATAGACACCATGACACATCTCCTACAGAAAAATAATATTCCTCTTCCTGAAAGTTCCAAGAAGAAGGAGTGCGTTTCTGAAGACAAGGAGAGCTGCCATGCTTTGGTGGCTAGCTCATCTCATTCACCTTTGTTTATCATTGATTCAGGTGCCTCAAGGCACATGGCTTCCTCAAGAGACTCGTTTTCTGAACTTGCTCCCTACAGTGGCCTCTCAATTCGAATGGGAGATGACTCAGAAATCCCTGCTCATGGCATTGGGAAAATCTCTATGGAGAATGGCTTCTTCTCCAATGTGCTGTATGTACCAAATCTTGCAGCAAACTTGCTCTCTGTGTATCAAATGACACATACTGGAGCAGCAAAGAAGGTGGTCTTCACTCAGGATGAAGTGGAGATATCAGAAGTTTCCACCGGGAAAATTGTTGCAAAGGGTGTTGCAGACCATGACATGAAGATGTACATGTTCTCCCACTTCCTCGAATTTTCTTCACCAAGTGTGCTGCTGTCACATGGGAATGAGACCAGCAAGCTATGGCATCAAAGGTATGGGCACCTAAACTACAGATATCTTCAAGTTTTAAGCAAAGAAAATATGGTAGAAGGGCTGCCCCAAATCAGATTTTCGAGTGGAACATGCAAGGGTTGCATGGTTGCGAAGCATCCTAAAAGGAAGTATGATAAAGGGAAGGCTAGGAGGGCTGATCAACCTCTTGGGATAGTGCATTCTGATCTCATAGGACCACTCCCCACACCCTCCTATGGCTGCAGCAAATATGTGCTCACCTTCATCGATGACTACTCAAGGTACTGCTGGTTATTTTTCCTTAAGCAAAAATCTGAAGTCTTTGATTGTTTCAAGATTTTTAAGAGCATGGTTGAGAACTTCAGTGGGAAGGCCATGAAGGTTTTGAGGACTGATAATGGTAGAGAGTATGTCAACAACAATTTGAAGCAGCTCTATCAAGAGCATGGCATTCAGATGCAACACTCAGTGCCCTACACACCTCAGCAAAATGGTGTTGCAGAGCGCAAAAATAGAGCACTGAAAGAGATGGCAACTTGCATGTTGCAAGCAAGGGATTTGTCTCCTAAATTATGGGCTGAAGCTATGAATTGTGCAGCATATGTTCAGAACAGGGCACCACACAAAGCATTGCAAGGAATCACTCCATTTGAAGCTTGGATGGGCCACAAGCCAAATGTCTCACATTTCAGAATTTTTGGCTCAAGGGCTTGGGCCAGAATTCCACCGGAGAAGAGAAAGGCATTGCAGCCCCAAAGCAAGGAGTCAATCATGGTTGGGTATGCAGAGGATTCCAAGGGCTACAAGCTCTTTGATCCATCCACTCACAAAACTTTCATTGAAAGAAGTGTCAAATTCGAAGAGGAAGAATTTTTGCAAGCTAGTGAACAAGGTGATGGGGAATGCTCATTCCCTCGTCTTGATGATGAAGTAAGTAGTGATTCATTCTCTGATATTTCTGATTCTGATATTGCTGAAGATGATGTTGATATGGATTCTGAACATATCCCTCCCTCAAGGCCCAAGTGGGTAGAGAAAACAATTCAAAGTGCCGGAGAGCTAGTGGGAGATCCCCAAGATGCTAGGAAAACTAGATCTCAATTTCACAATTCCTTTGCATATAATAATTCTGATCTGAGTGAGGCATGTTATTTGATGGTTGGATCTGATCCAATGTCATATTCAGAAGCATGTACAGACCCAAGGTGGCAATCAGCCATGCAAGAGGAGATGAACTCACTCCATGAGAACAAAACTTGGGATTTGGTCCCTCTTCCTCCCAAGAGGAAACTAGTGCAATGCAAGTGGATTTATAGAACCAAAATTGGATCTGATTGCTCTGATCTGAAATATAAGGCCAGGTTGGTGGCTAAGGGTTACTCTTAGGTCCAAGGAGTGGACTATACAGAAACATTTGCACCGGTGGCAAAGATGGACTCCATAAGACTAGTTTTGGCCATTGGGGCTTCCAAGCGATGGGAGATTCATCACATGGATGTAAAAAGTGCCTTTCTTCATGGGGATCTGAATGAGGAGATTTATATGCAGCAGCCTGAAGGTTTTATCTCTGATCATACACTTGTTTGCAGGTTGAACAAATCACTCTACGGGCTCAAGCAAGCTCCTAGAGCATGGTATGCAAAAATGGACAATTTTCTGCTATCTTTGGGGTTTGAGAGGTGTAAGTCTGATCCAAATGTGTATATGCAGCATGTTAGTGATCTGATATTGATTATTGTACTGTATGTTGATGATATTTTGATCACTGGTAGCTGCACCAAAGAACTTGACTCGGTTAAGAGAGCATTGCACAGTGCATTCTCCATGACCGATCTAGGATTGCTAAAACAATTTCTGGGTTTGGAGATTGATCAATCTGTGAATGGAATTTCTGTATGTCAGTCAAGGTATGCTTCAGATTTGATGCAGAAATTTAAGATGGCTGAATGTAAGTCTGCAAAATTTCCATTTCTTTCAGGAGTTAAGCTTACAGAATGGGGTTCTTCACCACTAGTTGACAGTTCGTTGTATAGACAACTAGTTGGGAGTTTGTTGTATCTTACACACTCTCGACCAGATTTGTCATATGCTGTTGGGGCTGTTGCAAGGCACATGCAAGAGCCTCATGAGATCCATTGGAAGGCAGCCAAGAGGATCCTTCATTATGTTCAGGGTACTAAGTCCTTTGGTATCCATTATGCTGCTGGTTCATCCCTTGAACTAGTAGGATTTACAGATTCTGATTGGGCCGGTGATTGTATTGATCGGAAGTCAACTTCCGGTTATGTCTTTATGCTTGCACATGGACCTATATGCTGGTCAAGCAAGAAACAAAGCACTATTTCCTTATCTTCAGCTGAGGCCGAGTACAGGGGAGCAGTCAATGCAGCCACACAATGTGTTTGGTTGCAAGGTATTCTTGCAGAGTTCGGGATTGTCTTTGATTCACCCACTATTCTCTGGTGTGATAATCAAAGTACAATCAAGATTTCTACCGATCCAGTACAGAGGCAGAGGACCAAGCACATAGAGATACACATGCATTACATTCGGGGTTTGGTGCATGACCGGATCATAGCATTGCAGTATTGCCCATCCAGTGAGCAAACTGCTGATATCTTCACCAAGTGTTTTACAGAGAAGACCTTCACTCACCTTAGATCTTTGCTTGGGGTGAGTGATGCATGGTGATGATTGGTGTATTTTGATATATGCCACATGTCCATTTTAGAGGGGAGGTTTTATTTCCCATGTGGTTTTCCTCCTTACCTTGGTTACATGGACAAATAAATTTTATGATGTAAAAGGTGACTTGAGCCTAGTTGCCAAGGCCTTAATTTTTGATATTTCACTAAGTCTAGCTTAAGGGGGGGTGTTAGAACATTTTTCCACCTATGTACATTAATCATTTATTAATGATGATTAATTAGCCCAAGTGATTAATGATTACATCCCTAAGTTGATTAGCTACTAAATGGTCAATTATCATGAACTAGATAGCAAATGTGAACAAGTGCTAAGTCAAACCAGCTAAGTGGAGCGCTCCCCAGGGCAATTAATGCACTCAGCATGCCTAGAGCGCCCTCCTCAGGTCATTTAATGCACTCAGCATGCTTCTCTTCTACCTAGGGCGCATTTGCTCTCTTTGTGGACAATCTTGCCTTGTTTTGTCACATTTTTGACCAATTTTAGACTCCAAACCTCTAACCAACCAGTTTCTTCACATGTGTGAGGTCACATGGGCCTGTCCAGTCATTCCCAGCATTCACACTGCAGATTCGAACCAGTTTGGGATGGTTTGGGATATTTTGGTCAACCTAGGGGGGTTTGAGCTTTTTCTAAGCTAGACCAGTGTGAACACTCCAGATAGATTCGAATTCTTCCAGATTTGTATATATGGGTGTTCTTAACCTTTGTTAAGGTTGGACAGTTAATAATATTGACATTATTCACCAATTCATGTGTATTGTTCTTCATTCATTTAAATTTTTTATGCTAATTCTTGCAAATGTTGTGCAATCTTTCACCAGTGAGGAATCCACAGTAGCTAGATTCAACTGTGCTTGAGATTTTACACTTAGCCTTATCTCCCTCTGGAATTGGAATTTCTTCACTTATGCGGGTGTCCAATTCATTCTCTTCCAGGATCAACCCAATCCACTTTGATTTGTTGAGACTAGATCTGAAGTTGGATTAGGGTTTGTCAGAGAAACCCTAAAAATTCAAACTTTGAATTTCAAACTTCAGAATGGATGGAAAGATGTGGCTTGCTGAGCTCATCAACCTGGTATACTTCAATTTTGAAAACTGCAAAATTTGACCCCTCAAAATTGCCTTTGAAACTTTCGGATTCACTAGACAGGACCCCGAACTAGGGTTTGATAAAGCCCACCATTTTTCCCAACCAAAAGGTTCGATCCAGAGCTCTAAGATTCAATTTGTCTGAGGATCTTCCAGCCGTGATCATAGATTTCAAAAAATTCTAACTTTTGCAGAAGCCCTAATTTTTCACCTTTCCGATCAAAATCCCGAAATAGGGTTTGATCAAGCCCAAACTTTTGTGCAACCAAAAAATTTGATCTTGGTCTCTAAATTTTTATTTTGATGAGGAGCATCCAACCATGGTCTCTGATTCAAAGAATTCCAACTTTCTTTGAATCCCTAAATTCCTGTAGCAATGACAAACCCAGAATGAAGGTGGTCAAAATCCAATTCTGTTTTGACAAAAATATGCACTTAATTGTTTTTGGGGCATCTTTGAAATTACAAATCCACAGGATCTGAAACTTTGTCCCATGGTATCCTGACCTGTTATCTTTCCAACCCCATAGGTATGACCTCAATTGGATTCTCTGAGAGAGAGTTATGCCAATTGTCGCAACGTGACCTGTTTATGGGATAAAACAGGAGAGCGAACTTGTGTGGCGTTCCATGTGTCACTGGTTCAACTTTGGCCTCTTAAAAAATTATATGAGAAACTAGAGTCCGTGCTCTACCTCTCACCTTTTATGAAATTTCACTTGGAGCTTCCTAGCCCAAGTTGTGACCTTTTTTCCTAGGTCACCTTTTTATGACTGAGATATGGAGGAGGCAAAAACCCTACATTGTACAAATCATAAATCACAAAGTGCAACGAATCAGATGTTGTTCTTTGGAAACAAGGTACATGGGGACATTATCTACGATATGTAGAAGTTTTAGATCCTGGCCCTTCATCAAAATGGATTTATAGCAAAAGTGCCACAATGACTGGTTTTTGTTATATCAAGCTCTAGCTTCCAATTTGCAACAAGTCTCATAAATGCCATATCATGCCTTCCTTCAGGATAGCTCTGATACCATGTTAGTTTTTGAGCATTGATTCAATAGATCTAGGATCTTAACTGAAAGAATAATATGTACAACATATCAAGCATAAGAGACAAGAGACAAGAGACAAGAGACACAAAACATTTCACCGGGGAAAACCAAGAAGGTGAAAAACCCCACAACTTCCTCAGAGATAGAATAAGCATCAATACAAGGATTACCATGATCAAACCCAAGAGATGGATATCTTCAGCAGCATGCTCCTCCTCCACTTTTGCAAACCGTTCTCTTCTCTCACTAATGTGAAGAGAGTGAATGAGACAATGTGTAAAATGAGAGAGACACACTCTCTATTTATACACTAACTTTCACTTGACCTTTACTCAACTAGGTCGGACTCAACTTAACCACTTAACATAATGTTGACTGGGCTGACCCCTACTAGTGTGGTCTAATAACCCTTTGACCCACATGACTCATACAAGGTCGACCCCATCAAGGTGTTCTAATAACCCATTACGTATAAGTTATGACACTTACAATATAACTTGCGACACATGCAAGCACAACTGACGACACTTCCAATCGGAGGAATAATACATCTCCGTTGGGGATAGAATAAAGTACAAATATAATATACAAGTGAATATCTTCCGAAGTTAGAAATACATCAACACAATATCTATGATGAATGGATTCTATATCCATTATAAAAGCTTCCAATGTTGTATCAGGTGTCTCCAACATTGTATCCGGTACTTCCAGACCTCAAAACTGAAAACCCTAAGTGAGAACTTCTTCCTCCTCCTCTTAGATTTCCTCCGTTGATCCATTTCATATGTGCCGTATTGTTTCTAGTGAATCTCTGAAATTTCCGATCTTCAGGGTCTGAAACATCCTCCTATGGTAGCCTGGCCTATCATATTTCCAACCCCACAGGTCTGAGCTTCAATGGACTCTTTATGAGAGAGATATTCCAAGTGTCGCAACATGACCTATTTACGGGATGAAACAGCATAGCGAACTTGTACGAGTGCCACATGTCATTGTTTCAACTTCAGCCTCTGAAAAGGGGACCTGTGAAACTAAAGTCCATTTTCTTAGTGAAACGTTTTACAGAATTTCATTTAGAGCTTCCTAGCTCAAGATATGACCTTTTTCCCTAGGTCACCTGTTTAGGAATGCACTCTGGAAGAGGCAGAAACCCTAAATTGTACGGATCATAAAGCACAAAGTACAATGAATCTGAGGCTGAGATTCAGACACAAGGTACGGGGGGATGTTATCTTCATCCTGTAAAATTTTCATATCCTGGACCTTTGCCAAAATGGATTTATAGAGAAAGTTCCACGATGACTAGGTTTTGTTATACAAAACCCTAACTTTCAAATTGTTGCAAGTGAGACAAGTGTCGTAAGTGCCATACATTTCCTTTCTTTAGGCTAGATCTAATACCATGTTAAAATTCAATATGCTAAGATAGATAACATCAGTATTACATTTAATTTCACAACAATAGCATATACAGGATAACTCAAAGAACAACAAGCACAACCTAAACACAAGAGACACAGATTTATCCAGGGAAACCCTCATGGGGTAGAAAATCGAGCAAAGCTTCCTCAATATAGATGACCATAAAATACAATGATGTAATCCCCAAACATGAGCTCCTTCTCCTCCTTTTCATATCTCTCCCTCTCCTATGCGAGATTCATAAGTGAGCGTGTGTTAAAATGAGGAACACACCTCCTCTTTTTGTGCTTTACTTCACTTGAATTTTAACTCTAACTAGGTCGGCCCTAGCTTAACCACTTAACATAATGTTGACTGGTCCGACCCCACTAGGGGATCTAAACACCCCATTACAACTAAATCTGGGCCAACCCCACTAGGGAGTCTAATAACCCAAGTTACCACATTCTGACGGAGGAATAAACATCTCCAGATATACAATAAAGTCCTAACGGAGGAATGCAACATCTCTGGATGAAGTACAAATAGAATATTCTTAAAAGTTACAATATTTCAACATGTATATAATATCATAGCCTAAATCCTTCATGCAAGTTGTCATTCAAACATAGATCTTTTAATTCTACTAACCTTTGAAACACATGATCTTATGTAAATGGAAATAACTTATAATTTAAATTTGTAAAGCATGTAAATTGAATGATGTGAGCATCATAAATATAACTATGTAAATAATAAACAAAAGAATTCAAAGGAAACGAGAAAAACCACTAACTCTAGGGAAAGTGCATTATTATTATGCAAAAAACAGAAAATGTAGAATTACTAGAAACTGTAGAAAAACACATAGATTTATGTAGTTTCTATAATCCACATCTAAAAATTATGAAATAAAATACACTACTAAAGGGAAATGTATACAAGGGTCCATGGTGTTTTCATTGTGTGGGCCCAACCCAAGGGAGCCCCTGGATTCCTTGAAACTAGTTTCTTCATTAACAAGTTGCCATTAAAAACAGAGAAGGAAGCTTCCTCTTACAAATTTGTCTTGACCAACAAGAGATAAATGGAAATTTTTTTGATATAAGAATAATAATTGAATATTCAATCATGCTATCAAATGTACTATCATTTGTACAAAAATAACTCAAAAATACCCATAGAATCGACTCCTTGATTTGTGGAAGTTGGGACCAGTTAACTAGAAATCTGCATGCAAGTTGGTGGAATTGATTCCCTCTTTAGGAATTCCACCTTGGAATTATGATTTTGAATTTTTATGATCATTTTTTCCTTATTTAAGTGTTGGAAGCTCACGAGAATCATCGACACTTGAAAAAACTATCCATGCAATTAGATCCTTGATTTAAGGAAAGTGTCCCCCAGTGAACTAGAAATATGCATGTTGGTTTTGTGGGATTGATTCCTCCTCTTAGGAATTCGACTTGGGATCCATGATTTCGTCCCTATATGATATATATTCCTTATATATGCACTAGAATTCCATGTGAATCAAGAGGTGACATAATCCCATAAATCTCTCCACCAAACTCAAGTTTGACTAGTGAACTCATTGGGAGTGATTGAGCTGATTTTTATGACTTCATATCTTTTACTTAGCTTTTAGATAACCTCCATATACAAATCAAGAAATATTTGACAAATATTATCCAATTATCTCATTCAATAAATCAAATGAATAATCAAATTAGGGAAAAATACTAAACAATGTCAAGTTATTCATTAAAGCAAACACTAGTACAAAGTAGGTGATAAGTGACTAAAAACATGACTAAAACTGGGTGAAAAATGACTAAATATGGTCATGTGAATGATGGTCATTATAAGGTTTACTGTCACACCAAAACCTATAGATATTGATGAACATTTGAAAGCAAGAACAAGGTCCGGCTATCTAGGGTGGCAGTTAGTCCACATTATATTCCCAGAGGTGCGGTGGTTATACCACGCAGTTCTATCGATACTCCAAAACCCCCCCTCCAACATATCTTAGGGGAATTGAACCTAATACCTCAGCTCTGATTTCATGTGAAATTCTAAATCATACCATATCATGGAGCTGAGTATACCTCACAGAGAAAGAATGAGCAGAGAAATTGAGTTACAATGAAAGTTGTAGTAAAGTATTGCAGACAATTGAACATGCATGAGAACTCAGATAGGAACATAATAATGTCACATGATCCAATAATCAGTATAATGAACAATGATGTTACAATGGAGACAATTCGAATTACCTAGGAGAATTACAGTCGCAATCTGTCTATCATAGTAATTGTCACCTCTATCACTGCTCTAGAGATCCCAAACTCACATAATCTCAACAAAATCCTAGTGAACTAATGATAGAGTCAGTTATCTTACCAACGAGGTCGTATCCATGAGTTTTTCATGCAAATCAATCAGGAAAGGGAGCACGAGGCCACAATCAGTGGTGATCGGAGCTCAAACTCCCAATTAGAGTCACCAACTCATGTGTAACTCAGTTAGACTGAACTAAGTCACTGATTAGGCTCCTAAAATATAGGGAAATTCCTCTGAGAGTCCTAAAATCATGCATGCAGTGCGCATTAGTTGGATAATTGGTCCTAGATGACATCTGCACACAACTAGGTGTCAAATAACATCACTAAGTGCTATAAAATGGTAAATAATGCAACTAAGACAAGGATGGAGTATTAAAATATCCTAACACACCCCCTTAATCCAAAGTTGTGCATCTTAGGCCCTGGTTGCTAAGACCAAATGTCACACATACAATCAAATAAATGATGAAAATAAAATAATTGTCCATGAAACAAGGTAATGGGGAAAACCTCATGGGAAACCCCCCCCTAAAAATAGGACAGCAGTAGGGAACTCAAAACCTTCACACTAAGCAGAGAAGGAAAAAATTTCCTGAGTGAAAGGATTTGTAAAAATGTAGGCAATATGCTCATATGTAGTATAGAAATGCAAGTGTTGGATCTAGATCTGGATCTGGATCTGCTCCTCCGATGTAACTCCCACTGTGTTGAAGTTGTGGTTTCCAAAACAAGTCTCCCAGGAACCCTTCTTGCTATTAGATTGGATAGCTCATTGTAGTCCAAATCATGAACCTTTGACTACCTTTTTTTAACCAATCGAGATTTGTACTTGGTTGTAGATCCCCCATGGCAAGTCTCTTCAAGTGATTGTGGATCAAACCCCACCATCATGTAGCACCTCTCTGAGAGAAGTGGATCTGCATCACATAGTGCAAGGTTTGTATGATACTGAGATATGGTTGTTCTATAGTCAGATGAATCCCCAACTATGTTCCCAGGAGCCACAAGGACTTTGTGAGCCCATATTGGCATTAGCCATGGATTGGGAGTAGGCATTGGAACTGGATATGGATCTGCTTGAAATTTATTCTCAACATCAAGATATTGATCCTCATCTTCATTAGAAGAGATATCACTATGATCTTCATCAGATTGCAATGGAGCAGACAAAGAGTATGGAAAAAAATTAGAGAATTCATGTCTTTGAGGCATGGTTTGCAAACCCGTTCGCTATAATAATTCTGAAGAGATCTCTGCAATCTCAATTGTGTCACGACCAAATACCACTTTCTTCGGTGAACCTGTGTGAGTATTCTGATAGACATGCAACAAATTTTCTCACAAAGAAGGAACAAATAGAATATTTTTGAACTTTCCCTGCTCCAGATGTATTGTACCCTTCCCTTAAGTAGAAATCCGAGAATGATCTCCCATGTGAATAATTAGACCATCATTGAGATCTAATGAAGAAAATGATTCTTTGGAGGAAACCATGTGGTTTGAGGATCCTAAATCTATGAGGAAATCTTGTGATTGTCAAAATCCAATCTTCAGTGCATGGCATCTCTCATGACCGTCAGACTCACTTCCAAAATCAGTCTCTCTTGCACCTTTTGGGAGGGCAATGTTGTGTTTTTCAAGAAGTTTAGTCTTCTGATCTATCTTCTTCTTCATGCATGAAATCTCTAGATGGTTTCCTTTCATCCAATAGGAGCACTTGGATTTCTCAAATCCCTTTTGCTTATTCTTCTTGGAGTTGGAGGATCCTTCCGATGGATTAGACTTTGGTTTTTGCTTGGTCTCAAATTGCTTCTTCTCTTGACCCTTTTACTTCCCTTTTGAATTCGCACTTTTTGAATCTCAAACCAGAAGAGATCGATTTTTGGAGGCTTGCAAGGCACCCATCTGAATCATTTTTTCTTATTCTTGGATGAGAGTTTCGGTGAATGAGTCTAGAGATGTCATTTTCCAGCCAGGGATTGACAATATCCCCGAATGGAAGGTAGATACAAATATGGAGAACTTGGGAACAAGCTTGCTCAGAATGGATAACACCAATTTCTCATCCTTCTTCTCAATGCCACATTGTTTGCATTACATGATCAAATATTTGAATTTGGAAAAAGAATTTTTGGATGGTTTCGAAACTGTTGGATTGAAGAGAAATCAACTCATTCTCTAGAATATGTCTCCTTAGCTCAACTTGTTTGCCGAAGAGGGTATCCAACTCCAACCAAACCTCTCTTGGAGTCTTTGATCCTTTAAGGTGGAAGAATAGATCTTTGGATATATGAATACACATGAAACCGAATGCTTCATCCAATCTATTGAGATACTTGGCCTTCTCAACAATTCCTTGAGGTTCAAACTCCTTTCCCTTTGTTACCCTGTATAGTGACTTGTTCCACAACACCATCTGCATATCAGCCCTACAATCAAGATAATTAAAGGGTGTCAAGATCCAGGGGGAGAGAGGAGCATTTGAATTCTCCATTAGAACTATTGGAGTGAATACAAGCTGAACTGTTGCTACTGCTGCACTGAAAAAAATTTCAATAAACTACAAAAAACTCTACATTTTTTAGATAGACTACTATTGATCACTGCTTTAGGAGAATAGGCACTTTTATCCAGATCCTTCACACCTAGATAGACATCAAAGTATTTCTCCAATTAATTCAATGCAATGGCACTAGGATTTGCTGTGGAAATCCAGAGGTTTCTAGTGCACTATTGAAAGCAACTACCACTAGTACAAAAGGAGAAATTAGTGACTAAAAAAATGACAAAAATTCACATATAAATGACTATTTTTTAGTCAGTGACTCATAGTAGCTAATTTCCACTATCTTATAGCTCGACTAACTTAGTCGTATTTATTTTAGTCATTCATAGTTTCCTTATTTAGTCATATATTTGGTCATTGATTTAGTCATTAATTGCAACAATTAATGACTAAATCAATGACCAAATATACTACTAACTAAGGAAACTGTTAATGACTAAAATAAATACGACTAAGTTAGTCGAGCTATAAGATAGTGGAAATTAGCCACTAATAGTCATTTATATGCAAATTTTATTCATTTTTTTAGTCACAAATTTATCATTTGTAGTAGTCACTTAGTGTTGTTAATTAGTCATTTATTTAGTAATTGATTGTGGTTAACTAGTCATTAACTGTAGTTAATGGGTCATTTTTGTAGTCATTGATCATTGTTAACTGGCTATTTATTTAGTCGTTGATTGTTGTTAACTTATCATTTAATTAGTCATTGATATTTGTATATAGGGAATGGAGGAATCAAACCACCAACCTCTTTCCTTTAAGGAAAGTGCTCTTCCATTGAGATAACACCCTTAAATAGAAGAATTAAAGTTAATGAAGTAAGAAGCAAAATCATGTGAATTATTTAAGCAAATGAAAGAGTCATGTTGGCAGGCAGTTTGATGGGGAAAGGTTGTGGTACCGCCGATGCCTCAACTCACCGGAGGAGGGTGTGAAAGGAGTATTTTTGTGTTAAAGAATACCGTAGTTGGAGGGTTTTGGGTCACTTGGACCACATAGTATGTAATAGTGAGTCAGTGTACCGCGGTTTTCAGGTTTTTGGGGTCATTTGGACCAAGTCAGTTAGATATTGGGTCAATTGCCCATAGTGTCGGTTAGGAAGTCAGTTGTAAGTGGACAAATATTGTAATGGAAGAAGCCTATAAATACATGAGAGTCGTAAGTGTTAGAGAGGATGTGAAAATGGAGAAGCATAGAGAGAGTGAAGAAGACCAATTGTACAAGGTCTGTGTTTTCGCTTCTGGTATATGATCGCGATGGTAATATGATGATGTTTTGGTACGAACTTTGTGCAATGATGTGATGAATGAATGTTGCTTGATGCAATGTCTATTTATTGTTGCTATAATGATAAATGTTGCGATTAAATAATATGTTCTATGTAGAACGTGACGATGAATGTTGTGGTTAAGTAGAATGTTATAAATCCTTGCTGAATGTTTCAAGTTTTTGGTTAAGTATCGCAATAGTGTTAGCTTGTGCAGCCACAAATCTCCTCCTCCCTCGGTGGAAACATGGTTCCATCTGCTCTTCCTGGATGCCTCGAGTGAGACCTCATCTGCTCTGTGGCTGTTGCTGGGTGGGCTCAAACCTGCCCGGGCTGGTGCCCAGGGAGACTACGGTATGGGTTAATAGTGAGACGAACCCTTGTCGACTGAGGTCACGTTGGTCAACAAATGGTTCCGTTGCTGGGACCATGTACAGACTAGAAGGAGGTCATGTTGTGGCACCCGATGAAGCCGGAGTTACAAAAATGGTTCTATCAAAAGTTACAAGAGTTTGCTGAAGAAGAAAGCCGGAACACACGACTGCCAGTAGATCACTGGATAGGAAGATATATTCACGATGGTCCGCACGAAGGGTTTTTCTGTGAATTCCCGGTCATTTTGTGTGAATGGTTGTCAAAGATGACCTTCCAGAAGAGGAAATGCCAGGGTGGTGAGCCGATGGCTTGGACCCCGGAGTTGATTCAGGAGCTGCAGGAAGTCGATAATAAGGCATCACGGGTTGTCGAAGTTTGACTTGATAGCATTGTATTGGAGAAAACTCAATATGGCTTGGGAATACCACAACAAACAGATGACTACCAGAAATGAACTCAATTCTCAAAACAATGCTATTATAAATGATAATGTTAAGATAATGGAGAAATGTAACCAACCTCGATCCAAACATTTGATGTAGATCCCCGTTGGAGCTTTCAATCCATGCACTTGAAATCTGCAAATTAGTCTTGATAGCCAATATCCAACAAGTACATATAATGTATAATTGACATTAACATTATCAATAACAATGGTCCATAATATCACAAGCAAATGTAACCCAATGTATAATAAACAACATTCACAACATGATGGACGAGAATATGAGTATTTCTATTAATGAACAAGAAGAAGTACAAAGTGATACGACCTCTTGCCGGCAACCAATCTGAACCAAGATCTAGATCAATCCACTTGTGCCTCCACCACTTCAATCCTCCATGAATGGCAAACTCAAACTAGATAGGAGTTGGCAAGGTGAACATAAGGGGTTCACAACTACAAGGATCAATGAGTGCAGACTCAAGATAGGGAAAAAATCCACTAGAGTTCTCTTGCTATTCTCTTCTTCCTCCCGTCCATAAGCCATCCCGTCCATAAGCCATATGTGCTCAAGATATAGTCCTCTCAAAGGTACGTCAAAGGACACATCGAGGCATTACTCGGGAATATGGAGAGCCAAAGGTCACCTAATGACCGCTTTTTGGGAGTAAAAAGTAATTAATAGTGGTTTTTACCATTTTATTTGATACCCATGGGCTATAGTGATGCAACTCGCGGGTACACATGCTATAGTGATGCAACATGCGGGTAGGAATAAAAATAGGGAAAAATAGTATCTTTGAAGGATATAAGTGGATCTGAGTCACTGAAATGGATCCTACAAGCCAAACAATGCTAATGCTCATAGGGTGGAAGATTACGATGTAACATATGCCCCTAATGTGTGAGGTCAGAGACTAATGCTACGATGGCCGAAATACATTATAAAAATCAGAAGTGGAGTGATAGAGACACAAGTGGAAAGAACAACTCACTCGTCATAGTACAATAGTATCTCTGAATACATGTCGGTATAGTACAACAATCTGATGCAATGGCCATGAATAGCCAGTATATAATGGATACATGTCATAGGTGATCATAGCCATGATCCCTCTATAGTAAGATATGGTCTTCTGCTGAAAAGGAAACAACTGGTGCAAACTGGAGGTACAAACTGCTGAAATCTGAGAGGTGATATCTCAGATGTAAAGTCAAAGTCATATGTAGCATACTGAATGCCACAATCGCCTGGGATCTTCTACACAAGTCTTCGATGGTGCAAGTCCCATCAAGTGAATAAAGGAGTTGGGGTCGAACCTGATGAGACATCGTCTGATTACCGGTCAATGATGTATACCGTTAACAGACGCGAGATGACCCACCAATAATGAAAATGGGCATCAAGGCACAGAGCACAATCATCAAACTGTGAATAAATGGGTTGAAGTCGAACACTAGGATGAATCCATCGATCAGGGGACATTGATGTATTCCCAACACTGTCTATGGCGAGAGAACCTGCCACTAATGACTGCAAGCCTCAAGGCACTCAACCGAACTCTAAGCCTCAAGTCCAAGAATAAATGGGTTGAAGTCGACGGAACGAGACTTGCTAGAAGGAGGGCATTAAGGCATCCCCCATCAACCAGCACGAGGTACCAGCAATGGTGAAAGATTTGGAAGATCTCAGGTGGAACGGACTGACTCAATAAGGATGGTCGACATGCAATAGTCAAGAGATCTGAGGAGTGGCCGACACTAGTTCAGGACTTCCTTTGAACAAGAGCGTGAGCAGATGGATAGACTCAGAAAGCATAGACTCGACATAAACTGTGCAATGCAGGAGGCATTACAAAGGGCTCCATAATGAATGGAAGCTTAACCAATCGGTGGAGAAAACTGAGAAACATGTACAACTCCTAAAGCCCAACTATAGTCCCGACTCATAATGTACGGAGTGGAATGAATGCTCTGTTCAAAGGCGACACAACAGCTTCCAACAAGAAATAGTGACCATAATCCACAAAGGTCTAAAAAGGGGTAAACTTATACCTAAGTGTATGTTGCTTCAAATCCTTTAACGAGTCTGAAATAACAAGTATACTCAGCAATATTGTTTGATTTTGAAAAGTCTAACAAGGGCTCCAAAAAGACTTTATAAAAATATTTTTTGTAAAGGTTTAATGAGCCCGAAAAAGTAAACTCGTCACCTCCTTACTATTTTTAATGAGCTCAAAGGAGATATGGAAGAATGCTCGTAATGAGAGCAGATGAGTGTTAGGGACATGTGAGACTAGTTCCAAGCGCATGGGACAAAGCTATGCATAATGCAAGGAACATGAGCAAGATAAGGACACTCAGGGGGTGTCTGCAAATTCAGATAGTAATAGGTTCAAATGCATCATAGCAATGGGGAGGCCTAAACCTATATGCAAGGTTTCGAATATGCCTTCCATGACCGAAGGAAATGTCAAAAAGGACCGGTAACCAAGTATAAGTCCAACTAAGAATCCTGTCTCCAAGAAACATAAGTACCAAGATCATCTCTAAAATGTATGTAAAGAATAATATGATACAAGTCACTGCGGTAGAAACATTTTCAACTTCACTATTGTTAACCTCAGACATAACGCAGGTAGAGCTAACAACTGAAGGTGCCATAGTACCAATACCTGAGGGATCAAAATTATCATCTTCAAAATGAAGAGAAAAGCTGAAGGATGTGAAGGAATCTGCAGTGGCAAATTCATCATCACAGGAGTTGGAAATTCTAGAAGTAGAATCGAACTCATCAGGATCACCAATTTGCGGATCTATAGGAGAGCTCAAAGACTCATCAGACTCAAACATCAAATCAGGGCTGGACGAGACTATACCTGGATAAAAATGTATGGTAGACTGTATTCTAGACTCATCTTGTTCAACAATATCAAGGGTAGGAGGGGAATGAGATCTATGATAAAGATCCCCCCACAGCTTGTCATCACCACTCATGGCCTCAATAAAAACTTCATTTGAAGGTAGAATACCATCGAGGCAATCGTGTGAACAAGATGAGTTGGCTGCCCAAACTAGAAGCATAACGAGATCTTCTTCGACTGTCTGGGAAGAAGAGAGATCTGGATTTGCAGTGGTTTGTTGGATATGATCGTAAGCGAGCTCCGCTACAGATAAAGGCATAGACATCCTAACGTGCGCAATGTCTCCAGATGTGGAACTCGTGGATGGTAAAGTCCAAGCAACTCCACTTACCACTTCGCGGCTTCCCCCCTGAGGGTGCGTTGAAATAGACATAATCTAATGGAATCATGATTCAAAGAGTTGGAGGAGCACCAAAGGTGAAACGTCGTGACATGATCTCCCGGGTCCTCACCACCTTTCCCCTCAAACTTCCGAATGTTCGAAGGGATCTTGGTAGGGACCGGGGGCCAAGTAGGGTCATGACACACTAGATCATTCGTGAGCTTCAAAAGATCCAGGAGATTCAAGCATGCAAGGAACGGGAGATGAGGGTGGAAAGCTTGATTATAAGCCCCCATAAAAGGTTGGTTAAAGGGAATTGTGTTATAAGATGTACCAAAACCTTGGCTATGAGGGTTAAACTGTTGATGATAAGGACCTGACGGACCATAAGCTTGCCCATGGCCATAAGATTGATAACCTCCTCCTTCCTGACCCATTTGAGAGTAAGCAAGTATATGCATGTTTTGGGCACCATATTGGGGTGGTGGGTTGTATTGGTGGCCAGCATCGATTGTGTTGTAGTAAGGGTTGCCACCATGAGTATGGGGCATGTATGTACTATTCATAGTGGGAACCATGTTGTAATGACCGTAATGGTATGGTATGTTCCCACCCCCAGCATTAAGATTAGCTTGAGTAGTCGTGTGATGACCATAAGCATGAGAAGTATTCTCAGCCCCAACATTGGTGTTACTAGTAGCAGGGATGGTAGCGTGATGTCCATGTGGATAGGAGATATTCCCACCCCCTATATTATCATTACTAGTGGCGGCAGTGGATGCAAAATTATGTGGTATGTGTCCACCCCCGTGGTTGGGAGGAGGATTAACATCCGTAAAAGTAGTCCTGGGTTGACGAGCAGTGACACATGTATTAGGTGGTGGATGATGAGTCGTGTTCCGAACAACATTTTGATTAGGTTGGGTGATCCTAGGAGGTGGTCGTCTTCCAACATTAGCATTGTTAGGAATCTGACCGGTCCCCATACTATGTGTGTGGGTGGATAACGTAGTTCCCCCAGCGAGGGTAGTGCCCCCAATGGGTATAGTATGGCAAACACTTTGACTAGTGCCAGCGTGACTACCAACCGTAGTGGAAGGTTCGACAGTACTATGACTAGGCATACCAAAAGAGAGTGCGGTGGGGTTGATCGTAGTGTCATCATGTGATTCAGGAATCCCATATCTATAATTGCATGGAAATGAAGGAACGAAAGGCTAGTCCTGTTCTTTGTCCTCGGGTAAGTCGGGCATTCCATAAAGATAATTATCTGGATTCGAAGGATCAAGCGGATCTCGATCAAGTGGATTAGGCCAAATAGAACCAAGTTGAGTCTCAGGTGGATCACCTCCCCACTCCTCACGAGGAGTATGGGGATTGGAAGTATGGTCAACTCTACCCGAAGGAGTCGAAGGTTTTTCCTTAGTATCAAGATGTGCATCCATGACGTCTTGGACGTAAGTCTGGTATGAATCCAAAGACTCGAATGGAGCCTTCCGGCATCCTCTAGTAACACGGCGTGAAAACGCGAGTGGCTTTAAACTAGCCAAAAGACAGGATCGGCGGAGAGTAGGGCTCAATGCCACGATATCTCCCAAAAGAATATGTAATCAAAACGTCCCCTAAAGGCCAACTATCGATAAAAACAGTAAATCAAAATCACACACCTAGAGAAACTATAGCCAAGAGCAGACAAACAGAGTGGCTAAATGAGCTCCCGACACTAGAGCTGGTATGTCTCTCCCAGGAGAGGCTTGAGACTCCCAAACTATAGCTGGAGGTAACAGAAACAGTTATAGAGACACCCAGGCTTCACTACGTGTACATGGTCAAGTCCATTACACAAACACAACTATGCTGTCCAATCCCTATCTGACTCAAGACACAAACAGCATAACCACTGCAAGTACCCTGTGCGATACCTAGGTAAGGCATCTATGGTCACCGCAATATAACCAATGCTCAGGGGGACAGTCGCAGGTTGGACGCATCGTATGGGTAGGGTAGCTAAGCCTGAAGCACAAGAGGATGAACCTCTGGTACCCCCAGATACGAACAAATCCTGGATATATCTCCGACATTCAGTCGGTATCAAAGGGATATCTCCTCAACCAACCTCACGTGACCTCGTGCTTAACTCTAGATTGAGTAGAGTTTCCTGAGAACACTGATCTATACCATGGATTCCTCCACTCCTTGGTCATACACCTAATGTTTTATCTAGTAGTCTTGGATTTTTAACTCACAATGATCTATTCCAAGACTCTAAACCTATGCTAGTTGGTGTATCCTATAAATAAAATCAGTCTAATCAATTTTAATGATTAAGTGTTAATTTTAGTGGCTATGGTTACTCAAGGGATATGATCATGGAACTAGTGATGTGTAGACTCAACAGTATGCAAAATCGTCCAACCTTAGACTCATCTATCCAATAAAACAATGTCACTAATATGCGAAATCAACCAACAATTCTGAAATAAAGATGCAATCTTTTATCTTTTCGATTCACAAGCAGAACCTAAAATGAAGGAAACAAGCACTCAATGCAAGATGCAGTACATGAAAGTAAAATATTTTTGTACTTTCACTTATAAACAAGAAGGAAAATGCAAAAAAATAAATGTATATTTTTTTATTTTTTCAATATAATTGGAATGAAAAAATGAAAGCAAAATCCTACTATTCAGTCACTAAAGTGCCGAGAAGATCACTAAGACAACCCAGCAGATCCTAAACAGCAAGACTCAGCCAAAGGAAAGAGCTCAAAAGGAAAAAACCAAGAGGCTAAATCCAAAGTTTGGTAAAAAACCAAGAAGGCTCAACCAAGAGAAACGAAGAGTTCTGGTCACAACCAAGGCATGAAACAGTCAAGAAAGAGGCCAACAAAGACTCGGGAACAACCAAAGCCAACCCAGCAACAACCAATAGCCATAAACCAACAAAAGCCGGAGTTATACACTATTGTCGAAGGAATACCTACAGGTACCCGCGAGCAATACTGTAAACATAAGCGGGTATATGCGAGCTGAGCTAAGCTAGCCTGTGGGTGAAGAAAGGAAAATGGGAAAATAAAGAGTCCAATGGCTCAGAAAAAGCAAGTTTTCTATGGTGTATCTTAACGGCCAATCAGTGACACAGAGCTTCGATAAATAGCAACTCTAATTATGGACTAATGCTCAAAAAATTTCCCAAACATGGATGTTTTCCCCAGCGGAGTCGCCATTTCTGTATTGGAGAAAACTCACTATGGCTTGGGAATACCACAACAGACAGATGACTACCAGAAATCAACTCAATTCTCAAAAAAATGCTATTATAAATGATAATGTTAAGATAATGGATAAATGTAACCAACCTCGATCCAAACGTTTGATGCAGATCCATGTTGGAGCTTTCAATCCATGCACTTGAAATCTGCAAATTAGTCTTGACAGCCAATATCCAACAAGTACATATAATATATAATTGACATTAATATTATCAATAACAATGGTCCATAATATCACAAGCAAATGTAACCCAATGTAGAATAAACAACATTCACAACATGATGGACAAGAATATGAGTATTTCTATTAATGAACAAGAAGAAGTACAAAGTGATACGACCTCTTGCCGGCAACCAATCTGAACCAAGATCTAGATCAATCCACTTGTGCCTCCACCACTTCAATCCTCCATGAATGGAAAACTCAAACTAGATAGGAGTTTGGAAGGTGAACATAAGGGGTTCACAACCACAAGGATCAATGAGTGCAGACTCAAGATAGGGCAAAAATCCACTAGAGTTCTCTTGCTATTCTCTTCTTCCTCCCGTCCATAAGCCATATGTGCTCAATATATAGTCCTCTCAAAGGTAGGTGAAAGGACACATCGAGGCATTACTCAAGAATATGGAGAGCCAAAGGTCACCCAATGACCGCTTTTTAGGAGTAAAAAGGAATTAATAGTGGTTTTTACCATTTTACTTGATACCCGTGGGCTATAGTGATGCAACTCGCAGGTACGCATGCTATAGTGATGCGACATGCGGGTAGGAATAAAAATAGGGGATAATAGTATCTCTGAAGGATATAAGTGGATTTGAGTCACCGAAATGGATCCTACAAGCCAAAAAATGCTGATGCTGACAGGGTGGAAGATTACGATGTAACAAGCATCTTGGAAGGATATATCACTAAATTTGTGGTTGACATGAAGAAATATTATAGTGAAGTTGAAAGATACGTCTTCCGAGGACCGAGGGGAAGGTTTCTGTTGTCGCTCCAACTATCGATTAAGATGCTAATCTGTGAAAAGGGTATATTAGAGATGAACCTTGATTAGTGGACAGCCTGGTGGGTGGAGGCCGTGGGTACCATGACTACTGGGGGGTGGTATATGGAATGGTAAGGGGTAGATGGGTGCATACCATGAGGAGACTGTGAGTGAAGTCGATGAAGAAAGTGGTCATACAAGAGGAGGAGCGAGGTTTCTACAGGAGAAGAGGCAAAGGATAGGAGAAGGTCTTGCTGCGATCGAACTGCAAAAATTCGAAGGAAGACCACACGGGACAAAGCGACCTCATAGTCCTGACAGGAATGACCAGGCTATGCCTAGGATAGAGGCAGGACCAAACCTCGGCACCAACATAACCACACCTCCGCTCACTGCCTCCCAACCAGCAAGAAATACTACTTTGACACCACCAAGTTTGTCAATACCGCACAAGTTAATTGGTAGTAGCACAGCGACAGGAGGAAGCCATCCCAGGATGGCGGGCGATGATGCTAAGTTACTGTTGTTCCACAGAAGTGTGATAGACAACCTAGAATAGTACTGGTTTTTGTGTGAAGCAGTTTGGACCATGAAACAGATCCCTGATGCCGATGCTAAGAAAGGACAGTTGGCCATGACTCTGCGAGGTCGTGGATTAGATTGGTTCATGAAGTTTATTCTAGTCCCTACGGGGGCCCCAAAGAAATCCCTAGATGAGATTCGGGATAGGATGATTACTGAATTTAGACAGCCTAAGTTGGAGGCTCAATATATTACTGAATTGAAGGAAATTAAGCAGTATCCCAATGAGACAGTATGGGATTTCGACCAGCGATTCAAGACGCTGATGGAAAAGGTTAGTTTCGATATGAGTGCCATCCAACATAAAGAGTGGTTCATTGTGGCACTGCTACCCCACATTCAGCTGCCACTGATGCAGCAGAACATATCGACACCTAGCGAAGCTCTAGAGATTGCAATGCTATTGGAGGCGTCACCGATTGGAGATAGTGCAGTCGAGATGTCGTAGATACAGTCGCAGCTCACCAACCTGACTATACAATTGCAAGATTTGAAGAAGAATAAGGAACAATGGGATGAAGTATGGTGTATGCGATGCCAAGGAGAAGGGCATACGAAGGATAATTGCCCAGATTTTCGTAATTATTTGGTGTCAGGTGCACCAAACCCATTGAATGGCGACAATATGCCGTGGTGTCGCGTCTATCACGTATTTGGGCACAATCATGATAATTGCCCATATATGCAGAAAATGGTCACAACCCCGCGAAATCTTTATTGCACATTCTGCAAGTCGATGGGTCATGATTACAAGGATTGCGTGCATATGGGTTGCTACAGGAGAGGATGTGTGATGCATTCTACATCAAGGACGATCAACGCACAGTGCAACAACCACCAATGCAACCACAGGTAGCCCAACCACTACCAAATCCTCAGATACAGTTTGCACCACAGCAACAACAACCATAGTAGTTCATGCCGCAATACACTCCGATGCAGATGACTCTCCCATAGCCACAATATGTACAGCAACTGCAGTATGCACCACAAGGGCAAGGGACTCCGCCAACAACAATACTAATAGCAGGGCGGCTAACGAGGAGGATACAGGAGTGGATGTGGTGGTGGATTTGGTCATGGAGGAGGAGGCCGAAGTGGTCGTGGACCCGTTCAATGTTACCACTGTGTCGTATGGGGGCATTGTTAGCGCGACTGCCCACTGCTACAGACTCAGTGTACATTTTGTTTTGGTAATGATCATACCGTTGAGAATTGTCCATAGTTGATTACACGATGGCAGGCTAGGAATGCTCCGTAGCTACAGAATCAGGCCCAACCATAGCAACTAGTATAGAGCCCGGTATAGAAACCAGTACAGAACCAGCCCCCGTGACCACCGCCGAACGCCAATCAAAATATCAATCAACCAGGGAATTTGTAGCAGAACCAGATGCAGGGTGCAAATATTGTGACCATTTCTACAGAACCACGACCACAAGATGCTTCAGTCGTTGTTTTCACTCGTGGAGGCAAGACGATTAGGGAAGATGGTTTGCGACCACTGATTCGGTTGGCGGGTCAAAAGACGGTACCCTTCGACATTGATACGGAGTGAGAGACGTTCTTGGAAACACAACACACTTTGGAGAAAGACTGCGGTAAGGCTGTTGTTTGCGATATGGCGCCTGTCTTTGATGCTACATCAGACGCTGATCAACCACCACCACTGGGGACATTGCAAAAATTCCTTGAAAGCTGTCTATCATTGGCACGAGACCCAGCTTCCCTAGTTGAGATTGAGGAATGGTTGCAGCGATTTCTGAAAGGACGGCAGGAGTCGGCAGTAAACTCCCTACAGCGACGGAAGACTGGCAAAGAGATACGGATTAATATTCAGATTGGTGACTATGACGTTGACTCTGTGATTCTTGACCTTGGTTCGGATGTTAACATTTTAACCAAGTAGGCATGGCAGAATATGGGGAGTCCCCCATTGAGCTGGTCTCCTGTGCAGCTCCGGTTGGCTAACCATGCGAAGGTAACACCGATTGGGCGAGTTCCGCGGCTCATGATTGATATTGAGGGCATGAATACTTATGCTGAATTTGATGTTAATGAAGTAGTTGATGGAGGAAGCTCTTATTCGGCGCTCTTGGGGATTGGATGGGCTAACGATAGTGGAGCTGTAATCAACTTCAAGAAGTGCATAATGACCTTTGAGAATTGTGATTTTCGGGTCATAGCCCCGTTGGATCCAGCTGAAGGACGCCAATACATTGAACCAGTAAGAGATGCTGATCCCACTGGATGGGACCATGCATTCAATATTTCTGAAGATTATATTCATCCTACTGTCGACGGTGAGTTGGAGTGGTGCAGCGAGAGCTCTGCATCTTCCGACTCTATTGATGCCTTGAAACATTGGTAGAACCGAATGCATGAAGTACCATTCCAGAAATGTGGCTTAATTACACAATCCTTATGTCATGTTGCGACAGAAATGATCACATTGCCTATCTACGAGGGGTTTCCTGGCCTAAACACCTTTTTAGCCGAATTTGAAGATCACATCCCAGAACCATAGTGATTACCAGACTTGGAGGAAGCACTGAAGGATATTCCAACATGATGGTGGGTGACACATAAGAAATTCATTAAAGGTTGATCACAGTGTTTATCACACTGGAAAGTATGATGGTTCAATTCAGTGATACTGAGGTTTATCACACTGGCAAGTATGATGGCCGGACTGATCCCAGTGATCATGTGATGGAGTGCCAACGCTTATGGGTAGCACGACCCAGAGATGAGTGGGTCCATGATTTTGTCCATACTTTGGATTGATACCATGCTCGTGGTACACTGTAGTCGAGTTGTGCTGAGACATTACAACATGGGGGGAGTTGACAATCTGTCTCACTCATACATTCACTTTTTTGGATGCCAACCCTAATGTCCAGAACGCTCTGCAGCTCATTCGCGACGTGATATTTTAGGTTGTTCCGGCCGCCTACCCTATCAACCCAGACACACACCATCTGATGCAGTCTCTCATGGAGTGCTTCAACATCAGCGGGGGGCCAGAGGATGATGATGATCCCCAGAATGTTAACATTCCCGAATCTGAAGGACGTCGCGATGTGGTCCAACCTGTTGCGCCAATTAATCCATTCAGTCAACCATTGCAGCTCCACAAGATGAATATCGACACCGAGGCTACTCCCAAGTTTGCCAATGTTGGAGATTATTGGGACGATGAGACGATGAGTAAGGTTACTGAGTTACTTCATGAGTTTCAAGATGTGTTTCCCACAATTTTTTCTGAGATGAAGGGAATCCTAGGTGATTTAGGTGAGATGAAGATTCCATTGAAACCAGATGCTAATCCAGTCCGACAACGACCTTATCGGTTGAATCCATGACATAAGGAAAAGGTCAAGGCGGAACTTGATCGCATGCTGGATGCCGGTATTATCAAACCTATGGAAGAGTCCGAATGGATCAGTCCTATGGTGGTGTAGGACAAGAAAACAGGTGAAGTGCGCATTTTTGTCGACTTGCGGAAGTTGAATGATGCCTGCTTGCATGACCCTTTTTCGACCCCGTTTACTGATGAAGTACTTGAAGGAGTGGGTGACGAGGAGATGTACTCTTTCATTGATGGATTCTCTGGCTACCATCAGATTCACATTGCCAAGGAAGATCACCATAAGACAACTTTCATTGTTGAATGGGGTTGCTTTCAATATACAGTAATGCTATTTGGTTTGAAGAATGCACCTACGATATTCTCCCGGGTCATTGTTACCGCATTCAAATATTTTATTCAGAAGTTTTTACAGGTATATATGGATGACTAGATCATTTAAGGATTGATTCGTGATCATCTGTCCAATCTGCGGTTAATTCTTGAGTGATGCCGACAGCACCAGATATCACTGAACTTGAAGAAATGTATTTTCTACGCACCATTTGGGATATTGCTGGGACATATCGTGTGTAAGCAGGGATTGTTGGTCGATCCAACCAAAATTGCGCTCATTTTGGGGTTGCAACCACTAACCACCGTTAAACAGTTGCGCGCGTCCTTGGGTCACACAGGATATTATCACGAGTTTATTAGGGTGTATGTTGCGATTACTACCCCTATGGAAAATTTGTTGAAGAAGGACATGGAATTCTAGTGGAGCCCGGAATGTCAAGATAGCTTCGAAATGCTCAAAGCGAAGATGGCGTCATCCCCAATCTTGGTCTTTCTGGACTGGAGTAAGGAATTCCATGTCCATGTGGATGCTTCATCGGTTGCATTAGGGGTTGTGTTGGCTCAACCAGGAGAAGGCGACCTTGATCATCTCATTCCTTTCACCAATTGGAAGCTGTCCTCTGCAGAACGCAATTACACTACCACAGAACGTGAAGGTCTGGCCATGGTTTACGTGCTGCAGAAATTCAGGCATTATTTGTTGGGTGGCCACTTTAAAATGTTCACTGATCATTCTGCATTGAAATACTTGGTCAATAAGCCTATGTTGGGGGGGAAGATCTGCCGGTGGCTACTTTTGTTCCAGGAGTTTGATTTCGAAGTCATTGTGAAACTGGGGCGGTTGAATGCTGGACCAGATCATTTGTCACGGATCGAAACAGGGGAGGAACCGACTAATATCGAAGACGGGTTACCGAATGCCCAATTATTTCACATTGCCACTGCTGATCACTATTTTGATGGCATCCTTCAGTTTCTGGTGATTGGCACCGCACCCACTGACTTTACCACTACTTAGAAGAAGCAATTGTTTGTCAAGGCTGCTGACTTTCAACTGATCACAGGAGAGTTGTAAAAATTGGGTGCTGATGAGATATTGCACAGATGTGTCTTGTCGCATGAGCAAGCGCAGATATTGGCTGAGGCACATGGTGGTGTAGCGGGAGGACATTATGGCGGTTGGGCGACTTCCTGGAAGGTACTGCGTGCAAGGCTTTGGTGGCCCACACTACATCATGATGCAACAGACTATCCGCGGTCTTGTGATGTTTGTCAGCGAACTGGAAAGCCATCCAGACGCGACGAGATGCCGCTGCTACCTCAAGTAACATTGCAACCGTTCGAAAAATGGGATGTGGATTTCATAGGACCGATCCATTCAACAAGGAAACGCACATGTGCACGGTATATTGTCACGGCAACAGAGTACTTGACCCGATGGGTTGAAGCAGCACCTGTAGTTGATTGCTCTGTCGTAATGGCTGCTATATTTTTGTTTGATCACATCATCACTCGTTTTGGCTGCCCCAAGATATTGCTAAGTGATCAAGGCAGCCACTTTCTTAATCGCACTATCAATGCATTAACGGAAGAATTGTAGATACAGCATAAGAAGAGTACACCCTATCACCCACAGGCCAATGGAATGGTGGAGGCATTCAACAAGGTGTTGGAGCATGCGTTGACAAAGGTGTGCAATGCAAACCGCGACGACTAGGATTTGAAAGTCCCAGTAGTGTTGTGGGCCTATCGCACCACATGTAAAAGGTTGACTGGTCAGACACCTTTCAAGCTGGTATATGGGAAGGAAGCAATTATGCCTATGGAGTACATTGTTCCAAGTCTACGAATTGCGGCTGTTATGAGCATGGATGATGTTGCAGCATTAGATGAACGTCTAGCACAATTGGTGGAGCTAGAAGAGGATCGATTTATCGCTGGATTTCACCAAGGGGTGGAGAAGGATCGCTAGAAGGCATGGCATGATCACCACATCAAGAGTAAACAGTTTCAGCAAGGCGACTTAGTGTTATTATATGATAGCAAGTTTATGAAACATCTAGGGAAATTGCAGATGCATTGGTTGGGTTCCTATCGCATCAATAGTATTACTTTAGGAGGAGCGGTTCAGTTGCAGCGGTTGGATGGGGCTATGCTCCCCAAGTTGGTAAATGGTCACAGGTTGAAGCCCTATTGCTCGAGCTTGGAGCAGTGCAATGTCTGAGTCGCATCGATGAAAAAAAAAAAAGTGTATTGCAGGTTGCTTGGTGGTCGATGGTGCACCAACAGAAGAAGGTATGCGGAAGCAGGGAGGCTTGTGCTGCAAGTTTGGAACAGTCAGAGATTCATGGCAGTATGGCAACCAGGACTGATGACAGCTTTTGTTGAAGGATTTTTGTGATGATTACAGAGGATTTGGGAGGTACAGGGTAGCGTTGTGACTACTGTTCAACTCATATCTTGTCAACACTTCCCATCATTCCTCTACATGCTTGCACTTGACAGATTCCACCTGATTACTACAAGATGATAGCATCTGTTGCACATGGCATGTTGGGCCGGTACGATCAGCACGATCTGAGGAGATTGCTCACACGTCGCATGTGGGATCTTCGGTGACAGTATGGTCACCCCCCCCCCCGCTCCCCCATTGCGTCAGTCGATGGGGTTACACACACAGATGAGAGGTAGTGGGGCATCATTCCCCCTGTCGTGACCCAGGAATGACACGGCTATAAGTAACCGAGGCAGCTAATAGTTCGCTACAACGAAGTTGTTCTGAAATAGGGAGGTTATGCTAGTTGATCAGTTTGCGAGTTGAGTTGTGAGGAATTCCAAGGAGGCTGTGGAAATGCTTCACTTCGTTTCCCGTGGCAGCACCCCAGGGGCCCTGCAAGCCCGAGCAACAAGTGTCCCTGAGCGCCTTGATATGGCGGGTGCACTTACACTGTGGTATGCCCGAGCCGAGGATCGGTTCGGGATGGTTAAGTATGCAGTAGTTGTTCAAAGGATTGTGCTCTTCTTGACCCCTGAGTGGGTTGGGGCGGTAGCTCCCCACCCACAGTAGGAACCAGTTGTTGGTGCGAAGCAGATCTACCAGAGTCATCTGCTAATTTTGCACCTTGGTACTGTTCGTCCTCTTTTTCTTCCCGTTAGTACCCTCCCAAGAGACTCGAGGATGAGTTTGAGAAGTACATGACAGCAAGTCAGGCGATGACGATTTTGGGGTAAACATACAGCCCAATGAGTCGACGATCAGTGTAGCAGGAGTGGGCCAACACCGCATGATCTATATAGCAAGAATAGTTACCGAAACATAGTTCAGTTCGAAGGCACTACGTGGCTCGAGGGTGGGCCACAAGATTGTGTTGGGGGCCTGTCGGTAGGTGGTTTGATGGGGAATGGTTGCGGTACTACCAATGCCGCGACTCACCGAAGGAGGGCGTGAAAGGAATATTTTTGTGTTAAAGAATACCATAGTGGGCGTGTTTTGGGTCACTTGGACCACATAGTATGTAATAGTGAGTCAATGTACCGCGGTTTGCGGGTTTTTGGGGTCATTTGGACCAAGTCAGTTAGATATTGGGTCAATTGTCCATAGTGTTAGTTAGGAAGTCAATTGTAAGTGGACAAATATTGTAATGGCAGAAGCTTATAAATACATGAGAGTCATAAGTGTTAGAGAGGAGGTGAAAATGGAGAAGCATAGAGAGAGTGAAGAAGACCAATTGTACGAGGTCTGTGTTTTCACTTCTGATATATGATCGCGATGGTAATATGATGATGTTTTGATACGAACTTTGTGCAATGTTGTGATGAATGAATGTTATTTGATGTAATGTCTGTTTACTGTTGCTATAATGATAAATGTTGCGATTAAGTAATATGTTCTATGTAGAACGTGATGATGAATGGTGTAGTTAAGTAGAATGTTATAACTCCTTGCTGAATGTTTAAAGTTTCTAGTTAAGTATCGCAATAGGGTTAGCCTGTGCAGCCACAACTCTCCTCCTCCCTCAACGGAAAGATGGTTCCATCTGCTCTTCCTGGACGCCTTGGGTGAGACCTCATCCGCTCTGTGGGTGTTGTTCAGTGGGCTCAAACCTTCCCGGGCCGGTGCCCAGGGATACTGCGGTATGTGTCGACAGTGAGGCAAACCCCTATCGAATAAGGTCGCGTAGGTCAACAAGTCAAACGAAGGAATACCCTGTAGAAACTAAAAATAAGACAGGGGTATGAGAGTTCAAAACACATGAACGTCATCTATTTTACAAGGTAATGGAATGATTTAGAATATTTAGATCAGAAATCATGCACCTTTGGGGGGGAAAATGGACAACAGACCATCGTACCATTACTATTTCCTTCTTCTTTATCCTCATTACCATCAAGTCTTAGCATCCATTGGGATGTATTAACTATTTCATTCTTGAAACAAGCTTTCCTTCCATTGGGATTATTATCATTAATAATTTGCTAGGGGTGCACTCTTAATGACTTCGTTACTATAGATTGTACCAAAATTTATTAATGGTAACTTAATTCTCTCCAATCTCTACCTTGACTTTTTATTTTTTTTGTGTTTGTGAATTTATGCATTCTTGCATAATCAATTATAAAAATAAATTCCACTTATATAGGATGGCATACTCATGATTCATTTTGTAGGTTTTGGAAAAATAATTAAATGGCTTTTCCAACACCTATTAATGCCATATGAAAGGATAAATTTTTAATTGCGGACTTAATTTTTTAATTTATATTTTTAGTAGTGAAGTTAGGGCCCAAACATAATATTGAGGAAACAAATCAACTTACATACACCAATAGTAGGGTTAGAAACTTTGTTATATCTAACCCTTAGGCTAACCCCAACCACAAAATAGAATAGTTTAGAGACCTATAATTCTACTAATCATCATGGACCATGATTAATAATTTAAGCGCATAAGAAAAGAATAATCAGATGCAACTAATACAACTTAGGATTTGGTTGAGATCCTGAAAAACTAATGAGGAAGTTAGAAAGGTGGTCTCACATGATACTAAGAGCAATTTCCCAAGCAAACTATGACTTTTGAATGGTGATGTAAGACTACTAAGAAAAATATTGATTTTGTTAAACAACATTTTGAGTCAATTAAAATTTAGAGCTTCATAACAGAAAGTGGAGAGCCTACAAGAAACAACCAACTACTACTATTTGCGACTTGGTTAATTTCCTTAGAAAACATAGGAGTCAATTACACAGGTTTTCTAACTATGGCACTACTATCATAGATCCATACAACCCTGGACATATTAAAAAAAGAGAGATATTAAAAAAGGAGCCAGGTGCAAACCTCTCGCTTGGGATGTCAATTTGTTTTCTCCATTTGAGTTTAGTTTATTAGATTTACAACTACCTCCTCTATAAGAGCACCTCGATTTTCTTGGTGCAAACACCAAATTTCCAACCAAGCTGTCATTTCTGATTGGAAACACAATATTAATAAACATTATGTTGCTAATACAAAATTTAGAAGAAAATAATGTTCAGGTGCATGATAGAAATTAAAAGAGCTTTCAGGTGCATTACAAAAATTAAAAGAGCCTTATAATTTTTGCAAATTTTCCTTTCTGTCAGAACCATTACTCTTGGTTAAGCGAATATTTATAGAAATATGGAGGGGTATCCTTTTGATGCCTTAAAAAAAATATCTTTAGCTGACTTCTTATGATAGAAAACTATGGGTATTACAAAAGAAGGCAATTGATATGTCACTATTGTCGACTAGTGACAACTGTAATTTGGACACAAAGAATTCTGGTGTCATCCAAGTCATCGTGGTCATTACATTTTGGACTGTACACCTTTACATAAATAAATAAAAACTATAATATCCAAGATTTGATTGGAACAAAATCAATTGAAGCTTAATTAATATTGTTCAATAACATTATACTCTTACCAGTTCATTTAACATCACACAATGGAAATCAACAATTTCCAGCTTGAATATTCTTACCTTGCAAATGTTGTTCTCATGTAGCTGGAGCAACTCTCTAATACTTCTCTATTGGAGATTTTGGTGTTTTTGAACTATAATGGTTGTTAAAGTAGACATGAAGTAGGTGGATAATCTATGTTTTCACTTTTTTTAAGATACGCATCAAATTATAAGAACCACAATTGTAATTTCCTTAAAATTTGAAACCTTCTGCTCTTGTAGCTCTCTCCATTTTTTTATGACAAGTTGTGGCCTCTATACATAACTTACTTATACTAGAGTTTAAGTAATTTTATTTCTCAAAAGCATTAGAAGTACATATTTCACCCATTATCAATATTTTATGTTGTATACATTATTTTACTGATAGAAAGTAGTTTTGAACTCTTTCAAATCCACATTCACAATACTTATACATACTTGCTTAATGTTGTCGAAACATAAGGTCCATGAGGTGCACTGAATCTACTGTTTATTGTGGAGCTACTGCATTTGTGAGATTCATAGGCATGTTGTTCAAGAAGAAACTCTTAGATTTATTATAATCATTGAGCATAATTGCATCATCTGACAATAGATAATGTCTTATTATCATGGAATTACAAAATCTAGGAGACTTACCAATCTAATATCATAACCAAAGGAAACGTTATTTGGTGCATTCATATGCAGAAGGGCCCATTCTGAAGTTTTCAAGTTGAATTCCTGTCATGCTACCAAACATTAATACTCACAAATTAAAAAATGATAGAATGGTGTCATCACGATTCATTGTTAGAGCTATGACATTATTATTTTGATAGACATGTCTACCTGGAATTAAGGTAATTGAGGCATGCGTCTTGGAAAAGCAACCAAGGTTGGAGCTTCAAGAATCTGCAAGCCATTAATTACAAATATCAAGTGTTCAAATTTACTGCCTTGAACATGAAACAAGGGAACTTCCATCACTACAAATATTTAACAAAATTATTTCATCCTAATATCATCTGAATAGTTAAATCATGAAATGTGATACCTTCTTGTTCAGTGGCCTTGCTTTCAAATTTGGCATGTTAGTAATCATTTATTCTTCAAGTTCAGTTGAAATTTTAATCCTGGTAGATTCAATGCCTCAAAAGATCAGTACTGGAAATAAATTTATGACACGTATATTTGATTCTATCCTTTTGAATTAAAATGGATAGATGTTTTCATCATATTGCTTTGAGAATGACTGAGCATAGATCTAAGGAAAAAAAAGTAGACCTACACACCTTGTAGGTCTGGCCCGCTATGAGGTCACAACATCTAGCTACTTTGGCTTTGTCAGCTTCAGTGGCTGATAAAAGATAAGTTTGTCAGAAAACACAATTTACTGCTATATTGTAGGAAGAACATTTCCCCAGCATATTTATCCTTCTAGACAAACTAGTAAAAATTTACCCCAACAAAATCTTTCATTGTCATTTTGACTATTTACTCACTTGTTTCTCAGGCTGGCTACAAAAGTGCTATGTAGAAAAATATAATATGCTGGAAGCAACCCATATATATAATAGAAGACATAATTAAAATCAGAGTACTTGCCTGCTTCCTCTGGTTGCATTAACCCTACCCTTACGGTAAGTTCCTATCCTAATTATATAAATGGGAACAAAATCAGATTGAAACTATTTATTTTCCAAAAAGATATTTAGTATATACTAACCTCAGTAGGGAAGAGATACTATAGAATACATGTAATACCTTGTTTTCCCCTTGATGCTTATTGGATTCAATGTAATTACTATGTATGTGCGATGTGTGTATTCTCCCTAGTGTGGAGCTCAAGGCCAAGGCCCCACTAGTGGATGTTTAAGGCTATTGCATAGCCAAGTATTTGACAGTTTGATTATTCATGGGTTGTTAAGACATGAGGGAATGTAAATGATGTAATTATTTATTAATGAATAAAATAACCAAGAAGCTGGATAAAGAGGCAACTAATGAGAAGGGACCACGTGTATCTACTAGGAAGAGGTGAGGGGGCTATAGGATTGGTATCCATGTTGCCACATGTCTGAGTGTGAACCCTGTTGACCTCCCTACTGACATTAATTTTGTTGCAGAGGGTGGTTGAGAAACCTGTTTCCAAAGCCAATGGAGTATGGAGCATGCCTGCGATTTCGTATGGCAGGGCATGGCTCTGATTGCTTATCCAGGAAGAGACTCAATCATCGGGGAAAGCTAGCAGAACCTGTTTTTGACTACCCGTTTGTGGATGGGAACATGATTCAGGCATTCATGACTCGCCATTCATAATCCATCCATTCTTTGAGAGAGAACTAGTAGAGACATACCTACATACATAGACCCGCAGAGCCAGCCGTGAGGAAGCCTGAAGATAATCATTTTTTCCTATGTAATAGAAAATACCATAGGAAGTGTGCGAGTGAACCCAATATACTCATGAAAAAGTGGTAATAACCTGTGAGGAATCACAAATCTTGAACAGTGCAGAGAAAACCGTGAGGACCCGGGATTGGATCGCAGAGAGTAGATTGTGGAACAGAGCCTTGCCCGCAAATCTGAAAGGAGTCATCTTGTTGAATTGTGGAAGAAGGTTGGTTTGCTTGATAAACCCAGTGAAGGATATAATCTCATAAAACTAGGGAATGGACCTTTCTATGCCCTTCCTGAATAGCACTGGAAGGGAAGAGGCCTTGAGGGACTATGCAACAAAGAAGAGGGTCTTCCTTGTGTTGGGTGCGGTAGGTAATGTGGGTGCCAGGTTTTTTGAGTGTTGAGATGCCTGTAGCTCCATGGTTGAGCTCACTGGCTTAGCAATGCCTCCCTTGTTATCCTTTTATGCCTGATAAACCAACTGCAGGTTGATTTAGCATGATCATCTTGGCTAATATGCTTGGTAAACCCAACTGTATGCTGGCTTGGCATGACTGTGTTTTTTGGTATGCTTGATAAACCCAACTGGAATTTGTCCTAGCATGAACCGTATATCCCTATATGCTTGATAAACCCACTGTAGGTTGGCTTAGCATGGGTAGATTCCTTAGAATGCTTGATGAACCCAATTTCATATTGGATTATCACTGGGATGGAAACTTGACTGTGAGAGAACCTAATAGCCCTCCTTAGTGGATACACAGCCCATCTCGGGGGTGATCTCTCAGCTGAAAGAGTACAGGTTGGACATAGATCTAAGGTTGGGTGGAACATTGCTCTCACTTAGCTAGTTGCTTGGCAACTTCAGAAAGTTAAAAGATAAGTACTTCCTTGTTATGATGAATGATGATGTTCCATTGTTATAATATGGTTGCTTATGTTCAGCTAGGGAATGTATGCTTGTATCAATTTGATTGATAGGAAGATCATATGTGAACCTGAGTAGGAGGTTGAGTTATTGTTATGTATATCATTATATTGCATGAGTTTAAGGAATTATAAGTCTTGCATGCGATTGATATAATTGTTAGATATAAATTTATGCACCTTACATGTTGTGATATGTTTGATTAACCCTATGAATGAGTTGTGTGACTACACCTGATATTTGGGAAGAGAGGGGTATACCCTGATGTGTTTCAGAACCCCTCTGTGGATCAAGTGAAGGGGGAAGGTCATGGGAGAAGATAGATAGAGTTTTATGAAGTTCTAAGGCATAGAAAAGTGAAGTTATGATGGAATATTTAGTTGAGATAATGGCAAGGTTATCATCCTCAAATGGATGAAAGAGTTATACCGGTGGAAAGAGATCTCCAAGAGATTTCCAACGATACCAGACTTGCCTCATTTGGCTCAAGGAACAGGGAGAAACAAGTGTAGGAAGTTTGCAGATGTAGAGAAGGAGGTTCTGCATTTCCACATTCGCAATGCGGATTGCTAATTGCGGAAAGGAAATTTTTCGGAAAGTCAAGTTTTGACTTCTGCATTTCCTCATCTGCAATGTAGATTGCGGATTGCAGAAAGGAAAGTTTTTCAGAAATTCAAGTCTAAAATTTTGCAATTCTGACTTCCGCAATGCGGATTACAGATTCTGGAAAGAATAGTTTTCCGATAAATTGAAGTTGGACCTACGCAACTCCGACTTCTGCAATTGTAGATTGCAGATTGCAGAAAGATGTTGAAGGAATATGTTCAGTGATCCATCTTTCGAGTCCCGCAATGAGGATTGCGGATCTGAGGAAACTTGCGGATTGCGGATCTGAGGCAACTTGCGGATTATGGATCTGAGGTAACTTGCAGATTGTGGATTGCAGATTTGAGGTAGCTTGTAGATTGCGGATCCAAGAGAGTTGCGGATTGTGGATTGCAGATTCGGTGATGCAAATTGTGGAAAGGCATGAATGGAAGAATTTTGAAGAAAAAAAAAGGTATCGGAGTCTTCCATCACCCCAAAAGGACCCATAGAGGTTCAGAGTAGGTGAAAGATGTGTACTTGATCCTAGGGATGGGATCAGGGTATGCTACACTACCTCCAGCTAAGATCGATACAATTAGACAAGAACCTCAGTAGGGAATATAGACAATATACCATTCTGTAAAGAGAACATGTTATACAACAAATCTAATATTTTCCAACATTCTAACTTTGACATCAAGCTAATTAACCTAGCATATGGACTTTGTAAAGGAACGAAACAAGCCTTAAGATGACTTTTAGGTGCAAAGAATGGGCTCCTAAAAACACCTGAATGATGGACTAATAAACAACTACTGTCGTTTTACTGCAACGGATGATGTGTTTTAGCAGAAGGCTTTGCACTCTCTTTGTTCTAGTCCAGATGGCCCAAAGAAAACTAGGTCTCTATAAATTGAAACTATTGAGGACAACGTATCTGATAATCATGTCCAATAGGTGCATATTTTACGAGATATCCTGGAAGTGATGTTGAAAACACTATCTTGGAGAAGTTAATTTCGAAGGAATAAGGTTGTGATCACAAGGCTCTCGGACAAAGGCTTATAGAAAATCTAACAAAACTTCTAGAAGGACCTATTTTAACAAGCCAATAACTTCAAGCAAGCAATAATCCCAATCCTAGCCTTGTCAAGGTGGTAAATTGTTTCATCCCAAGATTCTCAAGATTCTCAAATCCATTGTTTCATCCATGCTAATTTGTATTTGCTTAGTGATAAATTAGTAGAATATATAAATCTCCTGTTGAAGTGAGGAAGAGAAAAATTTAGTGTGGCTTAATTAACCTCTTTATGGGAACTCAAACCCATTGTAGCATAATTTTACTTCTAAGTTTACTCTATGTTTTGCTAGCTAGTCTATTGCTTTCTAACATGATGGACCTTCTGCAATCCCTTGGATATCCCCTTGAATTGATTTTCTGAGATTTGCATGATCCTGATGGACTAGAAAACCCATTGCATAGCTTCTCAAATATATTGTTTTTCCCATGCTAAATTGAATTTGCTTAGTCATAAATTAGTAGAAGAATATCTAAATCTCATGTCGAAGTGAGGAAGCGAACAATTTAGCGTGGTCTAATTGTATTGCAAGTATCAATGTTTGATGTTGAACATTTGTGTATGCTAAAACAACATTCACATTCTCTGTAGGACATGTCTCTTTTGAAAAATTATGCCCAATATAAAATCCTTATGTTGTTATTTTCTTGATTTTTTTTCATTTCTTCATGAATGAATTTTCAGAACTATTTTTCAACAATTTTTCCAAATATGGTAGCTACAATGTAATATGATGCAACAATTTTTCCAAATATTGTATCTACAATGTAGTATGATGCAAAGCGGGCTTGTATTTACAGTGTCACAAAGCCCTTTTTGAAAGTCAATGTATACATTTTTTTAGCACCTAGACTTTGTCAACGTAACATACATCTGAACTGCTACGTTCCAGTTTAGTAAAGCCTAAAAATGGGTATAATGGATTCTACTAGCTCACATGTAGAATGCTAGGGTTCATTTTAATGTTTTATGAGTGATCAAATAAATCCTGATGTCTCCTCTTTTGTGAGTCGATAAATAATGTTTCATCAAAATCCATTTGGAATTTTTTAACAAAATAACATTTAGTTGATGATTTAAAAGCCTTGACCCATCTTAACCCAAGATCTATGAAGCACCAAAATGGATCAAATCCCTTGACATACATTTTTTTTTATCATTTAAAAATGGATCTAGGATGGTTGCAATGCATAAAACGGAGTAGTCAAGAACTCAGATGTTATGGAGATTTTTTTATTATTGCTAAAAATATTTTTGTTTGCATTGTAACAATATTTTTATGTAAATATCTTATATATAGTATCTCCCTTTATATAATAGTATTTATGTATATGTCAATTGGGTTTATCCTGAGTGGTTTGAGCGGTGGAGTATTATCCTCCCCGCCCAGGTTCAATTCCCACCAGTGACATGCTGAGCTCTTAAATGAGAAATTGTTGAAAGGCCCCGAGTTTCTACAAAATATGGATTACCCTGGGTACCATCCTCGAAATGAGGAAAAGTACCCGGTGGGTTTATGTATCTCTCTCTTTCTATCTCTGTATATTAATTTTCATATTATATGTAAATATCATATCTCTCTTTCATATGTATAGATATTTTTTTAACTCTGTTTGTATATATATTTGGCCAGCATATAGTACTATTACTATCATTTGCTATTAATATTATAAGTTTGTTTTCAAGCTAACATATGATGACATAAGTGTTACCCATGTTACAACATCTCCCTCATACTGGGCTATGGAAGCACCTTTCAGTGCAATAATAACATCATAAGATAATTTCAAACAAGATTTTCAATTTTGTCATAATATGACAAACTCATGAAACACAAATGCAATAGCTCAATGGTTATCAACTCAAAATTAGATCCCATACATTTCTAATCGCTTCTTATATGAAGTTGGGTTTTCTAGGTCATAGACTATTTTAAGTAGGCACTTCATCTGCATGTTCTCTGGAACAAAATGGATCATGGTTGGCTAAGTATTGAAGACTACGAAGTATTTCACATTAGTGGAGGTATTTGTGACTACAGAGACTTATCATTTTCATATGGAAAACCTCAAAGTAGTTAATGCTATATATTAAGGGTATCAACTCAGAATTAGATATCATACATTGCGTCCTTGGTGAAGCTATGTTTTCTAGGTCATGGAGTATCATAAGATGGTATTTCATTTGCATATTCTCTCGATAACAGATCATATTTGCTTAAGTTTTCACATTAGTAGAGGAATTTGTAAGTTGTAACTATATAGGCTTCTCCTTTTCATACAGTAAAATTTGGAAGAGTTCATCTCAGAAACAATACAATCTAAGTGTTAATATAGATTGTTTTATTGGTTGAACTTGAAAGTTCTCGGACATGAAGCTGATATAAATATTTTAAATGAAGGCTGAGTATAGAAAATATGAGTTAATGTACCCACAAAATTCACATGTGTTGGTTGTGGATCCTGATCTCCAGATTCAGAGATATTATTATCCAGCCGTGTTCGCACCCCAGGTTTGGTTATGATCCCAGCACGACCATAGGGGGGTCCATAGTTTTCGAGCCCATGGTTTTGGGTAACCCGTGGTATTTTCCCATTGTATTTCCCTTATAAAAGAAAGACATTGTAATACGGCTAGGGTTGATGTATTAGGTTTTATGCATTGTAAAGATCTCTGAAATCAAAAGAAGCGAGACTGTGAGACAGTGAAGAGGAAGTGCAATGGTTGTGTTGCAGGTTGTATCCCTTCACTTTGCTGGATGGAATAATAATAAGTACTAGCAACTTCAGTGTGGACGTAGCCCAAGTTGAGGTGAACCACGATATATCTATGTCTCTCTTGTAATGTGTGTGTGATTATATTTGCATTTATATTTATTGTTATTGTTTTGCGATCCTGTTTTTCTAACAATTGGTATCAGAGCCAAAGGTCTATTTGGTAGATAAACCCACAGGAAGTTAGGGTTTCTGGTTCAAGTGGGAGTAATGGCAGAAGAAGGAAAGTTTAAGGTCGAGAAGTTTAATGGCCAAAACTTCCAGTTATGGAAGATGCAAATGGAGGACTATCTGTACCAGAAGGATCTATTCCTATCGTTGGGAGGAAGAGCAAAGAAGCCGGTGGCCATGAAGGATGAAGAATGGGAGGTTCTTGACAGAAAGGCTCTAGGAACAATGCGGCTGAGTCTGGCTTCATCGGTGGCTTTCAATATCTCAAAAGAAACGACAACAGAGGGTTTGATGAGCGCACTGGGTAAGTTGTATGAAAAACCCTCGGCCTCGAACAAGGTATTTCTAATGAAGCGTTTATTTAATATGAATATGTCTAAAGGTGGATCTGTTACTGATCATTTAAATGAGTTTAATACGGTTACAAATCAACTAAGTTTTGTTAGTGTGAACTTTGATGATGAGGTTATGGCTCTTCTAATCTTGTGCTCATTACCAGAAAGCTGGAATAGATTGGTCATGGATGTAAGTAACTCTGTCTCTGGTTCAAACACCTTGAAATTTGATGATGTTATTGGTGTTATTCTTAGAGAGGAAATGAGAAGAAAAAGCACAGGTGAGACATCAGGAAATACGTTGACCATGGAGAGCAGAGGAAGACAAAAGGAGAGAGGAAAGAGCCAAGGTAATCGTGGCAAGTCTAAAATGGGCAGATCCAAGTCCAGACTGGGAAAGATAGAGTGCTGGAAATGTGGAAAGAAAGGACATCTGAAGAAAGACTGCAGATCTTTAAAGAAGAAAGGAGATGCATAGAAGGAAACTACCCAGGAAGCAAATGTAGCAGGTGATGTGTTACAAGATGCTTTGGTTCTTGCATTAGATAATACTAGTGATTATTGGGTAGTAGATTTAGGGGCTTCATGTCATCCTACACCGTATAGGAAATACTTTCATGATTATGTTCCAGGTGATTTTGGACATGTTTTATTGGGTGATGATGAGCCATGTAAAATTGTTGGAATGGGTAAGGTATGGATAAAAGTTAAGAATGGAGTTGGTTCGCTGTTGAAAGATGTAAGGCATGTTCCTACTATGAAAATAAATATGATCTTAATAGGGAAGTTGGGAGATGGCGGCTGTCTATCTACAGGGTAGGTACGTTGTATTTATGTCTTCATAATACTGACCATTCTATCTCTTTAGCTTCCACAAGAATAGATACAACATTGTGGCATCATAGGCTTGGCCACATGAGTGAGAAGGGGATGCAGATACTACACTCAAGGAAGTTGCTACCAGATTTGAAGCAGGTAAGTTTGGAATTCTGTGAGAACTGTGTTTATGGAAAATAGAAGAGAGTCAGATTTCTCAGGGTTGGGAAATAGAAGAAGAATGAAAAGATAGAGCTTGTGCATATAGACGTATGGGGGCCAGCTTAGGTACAATCTCTTGGCGTCTCTCATTACTATGTTACATTTATTGATGATGCAACTAGGAAAGCTTGGGTTTATTGCATTAGACAGAAATCTGATGTATTTGCTACTTTTAAGAAGTGGAAAACTTTGGTTGAGAATGAGACAGGAAAAAGGTTGAAGTGTCTCAGATCTGACAATGGAGGTGAATACTGTAGCAAGGAGTTTGATAGTTATTGTTCATACCATGGGATTAGTAGAGAGAAGAAAGACCCAAGAAAACCACAAGAAAATGGTGTGTCTGAAAGGATGAACAGAATGATCATGGAGCGTGCAAGGTCTATGAGATTGCATGCAAGCTTTCCCTTACATTTTTGGATGGATGCTGTAAATACTGTTGTTTATTTAATAAACATAGGACCTTCAAGTGCTTTGGATGGTGGTATTCCAGAGGAGGCATGGACAGATAAAAAGGTAAACTACTCATTTCTGAGAACGTTTGGTTGTGAATCATTTCTCCATATTGATAAAGAAAATAGAACAAAGCTTGAAGCTAAATCCAAGAAATGTACCTTTATTGGATATGGGGTTGATGATTTTGGTTATCGTTTATGGGTTTATGAAAATAAAAAAATCATTAGAAGTAGAGATGTCATATTCAATGAAAAGGTCATGTATAAAGATCAATTGCAGGGAAAGAAACAAGAAAAGGAAAACACAGAGTACATAGTGCTTGATGAAATTCAAGAAAATGAAGTTCCAAAGGTGCCAGAAAATCAAGAACAACAGCAAGTACCTGAAACTCCTGCAACTGCAAGAAGATCTACCAGGTTAAGTAGACTCCCTGAACGATACTCTCCTTCAATGTATTATTTATTCATGAATGATACTGGTGAACCAGAATGTTATCAAGAAGTAATGCAGGTGGAAACTAGAAAGAAGTGGGAGCAAGGCATGAATGAGGAGATGGACTGATTAGTAGGAAACCAGACTTGGGATATGGTTCATTTTCCTACTGGTAAAAGAGCATTGCAGAACAAATGGATTTACAGGTTGAAGGAAGAAGAAGGAGGTAAGAAGTGGTACAAGGCCAGACTTGTTGTAAAGGGTTTTGCACAGAAGGAAGGTATAGATTTTGATGAAATATTTTCTCTTGTTGTTAAGATGATGTAATACCCCAATTTTGACCCTTAGAAAATATTGGCTCTAATGTAAATATTGTATACGCGATGTATGTTTCCCTAGCGTGGAGCTCAAGGCCAAGGCCCCGCTAGTTTATGCTCGGATTTTATTTAAATTAGACACGCTTGATATTTTGTTACCCACGTGCTATTAAGCCATGGGATATTGTAAATTGATGTAAATGTTTAATATGGAAATAAAATACCAAAAAATGGCTATGGAGGCAACGAATGAGAAGGGGCCACGTGTATCCACTAGGGAGTGGTGAGGGGGCTATGGGATTAAACCCTAGGCTGCCATTTGTCATTATGAGAACCCATTGACTTCCCTAGGTGACATTAATGCCTGCTGTAAGAAGGTGGTTGAGATTTTCAGCCCATGGCTTCAATGGAGCATGGGCAGCCCTGAAATTCGTAGGGGTGGGCATGGGCTCTGATTGCTTGGGCAAGAAGTCACTCAACCTCATGGGGGGTTGCTTGATTCTCACCCCAGTCCATTGTGAAACTATCTAGCATCATTCCCATCCAAAAACGAGTGCCAACAGCGAGGAAACCAGAAAATCGCGACCTTGAGAGAACCCAGTTTTTGAAAGACCAAAAACGTCCATATTTGGCATGGGACAAAGAAATCCAATGGGGAATCCATTAGCATGAACCTTGGGGCGAATTTGGGAGTATTATCTACCCCGAAATCAATGGGAAAACCCAGTTTTTGCAGCTCAGAAAACGAGTGACGGATTTGAGTATTTGGTGAGCAGAATGGTGAGGAATTAAGTGAGGATTGACTATGCAGAGGATGGGTGTGCTTGATAAACCCAGTGAAGGCTAGGATCTCAAGGATCAGCAGCTGGACCTTTCTATGCCCATCCTGAAGAGCACTGGAGGGAAGAGTTGCCTGAGGGACTGTGTAACAGAGAAGGGGATCTTCCTGGTGTTGGATGTGGTAGGTAATGTGGGTGCCTAACTGTTGAGCTCGCTTGAGATGCCTGTAGCTCTGTGGTTGAGCTCACTGGCTTAGCATTACCCTCCTCTATCTGCTTGGATGCTTGACTGAAACCATGCCTATGAGTGAACCCAGCTAGTCCTCCTTAGTGGATACACAACCCAGCTCGGGGGTGATCTCTCAGCTGAAGGAATATAGGCTGGATAGAGATCTACGGTTGGGAGGAACGTTGCCTTCACGTAGCCAGTTGTTGGACGTCAAATTCTCAAGATAAGTGTTCTGTGGATTCTAACTTGTTCCATTTTGTGTTCTGCAATATGTTAAATTGCCCATGTGTAATGAAATGAATTAATATAGAATCCATGCATGGCATATGAATGCGCTTGGGTCTCTGTAGGTGGAATCATTCTCTACTGTGATTGATATGATTGCAATTACTGTCTGTTTGAGTGCTTGTTAGCATGTTCATTCCGCTGTGTTTTATATGGAAACGAATTTGCATATAGAAGTTTTAAAATGTTAGGAATTTATGTGCAAAAATTATTGGGGCTAAGTCTCCGATAAGCCCGTGTGTTGATTAACGTTTCCTTCCCTGCATTGGATGATGGAAGGGGGCGTTACAGATGACTTCAATTAGGACTATCTTAATTCTAGTGGCGGTAGAAGATTTGCATCTTGAACAGTTAGATGTAAAAATAGCCTTTCTCCATGGGGATTTGTAGGAAGAGATATATATGCAATAGCCACAAGGGTATGATGTCAAAGGTAAGGAGAATTTGATGTGCAGGTTGAAAGAGAGCTTGTATCGATTGAAACAAGCTCCAAGGCAGTGGTATTTAAAATTTGATAGGTTTATGACAGAACAAGGTTATAGTAGATGTCATTCTAACCACTGTGTTTATTTCAAGAATCTAGACAATGAAAGATATATTATCTTGTTATTGTATGTGGATGACATACTTGTTGCAGGGTCTAACATGCAGGATATAAATGTACTCAAAAGGAAGCTAGCTAATTCATTTGCGATGAAGGATTTGGGTGCTACAAAGCAAAGCCTTTATATGAGAATAACGAGAGACACGAAAAATCACAAATTGACATTGTCTCGGAGTGAGTACATACAAAAGGTGTTGAAGAGGTTTAGAATGCAGAATGAAAAACCAGTAAGTACACCTTTGGCCAGCCATTTCATTCTAAGTAAGGAAATGTGTCCCAAGACATAGGAAGAGACAGATTACATGTCCAAGATTCCCTATCAATCAGCAGTTGGCAGCTTGATGTATGCCATGGTGTGCACAAAACCATATATTGCACAAGCAGTGGGAGTTATGAGCAGATATATGAACAATCCAGGTAAAGAACATTGGAAGGCAGTATAGTGGATTCTCAGGTATTTGAGAGGTACTTGCACTCAGGCATTATGTTTTGTAGGTTCAGACACTGTTCTATAGAGATATGTTGATGCAGATATGGAAGGTGATAAGGATAGCAGGAGGAGCACCACAAGGTATGTGTTTACTGTAGGTAGAACAACAGTAAGTTGGATTTCGAAACTACAGAAGGTTGTTGCACTTTCAACAATGGAAGCAGAGTACGTTGCTATTACAGAGGCTAATAAAGAGATGATTTGGTTGTAGAGGTTTATGGAGGAATTGGGTAAGAAGCAAAAGGATAGCAGGTTGTATAGTGACAGCCAGAGTGCCATTCATCTTGCAAAGAACTCAGCAATCCATTCCAGGACTAAACATATACAGCTCAAGTACCATTTCATACGCTTTGTTCTGGAAGATAAACTGTTGAAGCTAGAAAAGATACACACTAGCCAGAATCCTGCAGACATGTTCACAAAGGTAGGGACCAGAGAGAAACTAAGTTCCTGATCAGTTTCAGTTGGCCTTTTAGCATGAAGGTGAAGAGGAGAAAGTTTCCAAGTCCAAGTCCAGCAAGTGCAGCAGCGGTGGAGTTGTTGTGATCAGTCTCCAAGTGGGAGATTGTTGGTTGTGGAGCTTGATCTCCAGATTTAGAGATATTATTATTCAACCATGTCCGTACCCCAGGTTTGGTGCTGATCTCGGCACGACCCTAGGGGTAACCCGTGGTATTTTCCCATTGTATTTCACTTATAAAAGAAAGACATTGTAATACGGCTAGGGTTGATGTATTAAGTTTTATGCATTGTAAAGATCTCTAAGATCAAAAGAAGAGAGACTGTGAGAAAGTGAAGAGGAAGTGCAACGGTTGTGCTATAGGTTGTATCCCTTCACTTTGCTGGATGGAATAATAATAAGGACTGGAAACTTCAGTGTGGGCGTAGCCCAAGTTGGGGTGAACCATGATATATCTGTGTCTCTCTTGTAATGTGTGTGTGATTATATTTTCATTTCTGTTTATTGTTATTGCTCTGCGTCCTGTTTTTCTAACAGCATGCAGACTTTACGAAGGTTCAGAGTAAATCCATAAATAACTCCTCTTGTAGTTTAAAAAAAACAAAAAATTACCCATAAATTCTAATTACAAACATGAATGTAGACTTTTAGTGCTTGCAGAAATCATTAAACGAAATATATATGGCTTTCCTTAAAAGAAAAAGAGCCATAGAGATGTGAAATCAACAAGGAATCTAACCAGTAATAACAGTTGTGAAAATAAGATAATTAAACAAATTTTTACATGGCCAATAATTATATAAGATTAGAATCTGATAGTTTTGACACAATAATCCCGTACCATATTCTAGCTGCACAATTCCTCTCCCATTGCTTCCGCAATTGAAAAGGAAAGGCTTTCTGCAAGGCTTGGACCAAACTAGACAGTGTGTGTGATTTCTAAAGGTTTAATATTCTTCAAACTACTAGGGTCAAATTGTTGTGATAGAGGGGTATCTACATCAAATCGATTCCCCTCCATATTGTGTAGCGCAGTATTGCCAGTTTCCACGGTTCCCTTGCTAGCCATTATTACTGGCACCAGATTATTCCATGGGTATTCTACCATTGATTTCTTGACAAATAAATTTGTTCTTTCATGGGAAGAGGCATTCACATGACCTCCCTACCCTTGGGATCCTCCTCATCCTCGGTTTGGGCTTGGACTACCTCTCAACCCTCAGCCACCCCAACCTCTAGATTTCATCCAAGGACTCCCCCTTCCACTTGAGCTTCCCCTCGTGTCGGACTAGGGAATCCCTCTTCCACCCGAGCTAAGGCCAGGGGTAGCACTTCCCCTTGTGTCTGACTAGGGAATCCCTCTTCCACTTGGGATAAGGCTAGGGCTAGTGCTTCTGCGGGGTTCCGGCCGGGGAATACGTGTCACAGATGGGCTTCTCTAGTGATCAGATAGTGGATTTCAATGACATCTAGGTCCTCTGAATTGTCGAGGTTGTGACCCAATTCGTTGTTGATGTTGCTGTTGATTTTGATTTTGTAGTTGTGAATGGGGTTGATGTGGCTTGTAGCTATCCTGATTGTGGATTTTTTTGAACCTTGGGACAGGTGATATTGACATGGGGCTTCCATTGCTAGAATTAGAAAACTCGAAGGGGATATTATAATGCTCTAGACCAGATGACACATGGCGACTATTGTACCCATGAACCGGGGACCTAAAAGGAGTCACAGGTGTCTGAGGGTTCCTTGAATGGAAATTCGGATGCCAAAAGGGAGGCAGCTATTGGGCATAAAACTTAATAGGTGGAGATTTATTCACAGGAGATTGATTGCTCAAAGGAGAAATCATATTAGTCCTGTTAAAACCATTTGCAGGCCCATTAGGGCTATGTCCAGAACTACAATTATTGATATTGTTGTTATTAATATTTCCCTTTCTCTTGTTACCAGAAAAAGAAGCTAATGGAAATGTGCAATAATCAAACCTAGGGGTGTGCTGAGGTGTTGAATATGTCAAGGTGTTGTTGTTGAAGGGATTCGTGAGAAGACAAGGTGTTGACTGTGAGCTCTCGTGATGCTGGTCTATGTTGTCATCTGAGCCATTATGGGCCACTTATGTTTGTATCGCCTATAGCCTTTCTTTCCTCTTGATGGACTCTTCCATCCCTGTACTATATGTATATATCTAAAGATGATATATATATATGTGTGTGTGTGTGTGTGTGTTAGGGTCTGTTACAGAGTGAAAGAGATATTGAGCACCTTGTGAATTAAATGATTGTGTTTATGGGAGAAAACAATAGATTAGTGAAGGAGGCGGCTCATGAGGGTAGTGACGTCTTTTTGTTGAGGTTCCATTGTACTGGCCATGGCTCAACAAAAAATCCGATTTTTGATGAGTTGAATGGATTTTTTTGAGTTTATATTTGATTTGAATTAAACTAATTTGAAACTACTCCCTTTTTTTTTAAATGAAAAAAATATCATTAATATTTTTTTTCATATCCAAAAAAAAACTTTTAATTAAAAGAAAAAGTCATGTCTCCATTATGTTACATCCCCAAGAAGCGCGATGCATTCTCATTATCCAAAAAAAAATCATTGAAACAGAAAAGTCTTCTATCTTAAAATTCAGTCAAACAAAACACTTACTAATATAAAAAATTCAATGCATCTCACAAAAGACTATTTGTTAGCAAAATCGGAATCAATCAACAAATTTCCAACTGACTCGTACTAACCAAAACTTCACCCCTAAATTCCTTGACTAGTAGGTGTTAGCACCCAAATCGTACCTCGAGGTTGCAGAGGGGCCAAAATGGGGTAACCACAAAACCACTTCCTCTTCCTGTACAATAATATCATCTCAGATGATCTTCTTGGCTTCCTGCAATGCACTTTTCCCTATAACTTGTTGCTTTAACTTATCATAACCATCCTGCATCACCTTGTACTTGGTTTCCCAAGACTCCGTGTCCTTCTGTGTAGCCTCTTTGTCCTTTTCAGCATTATCTCTCATGGTCTTAAGGTTGGAATTATGCTTCTTTAGTCTTGTTACTTCTGCATCATCCAATCTAGCCTTAGCTATTTTCCCCACAATGGAAAAATCTTCATCTTCTATCGAGGGTGTGACCATGGCTTCTATCTGTTGCTCTTTAACTTTCAACTTATTCTTGATCCCTTCAACTTTATCCTTCAAGATTGTCTCTCTCGCCACCACAATGGATATGTCTATCTACCATATTTTCTCTCTTTCTTCAAGCTCTACTAGCTTGGCTTTACAATCAGTTAGCTGACCCTACAACTTTTCTTTTTCTTCTACTAGCTCTACGATTTCAGGAGCATTCACTAGTTGAGCAGCTGGAATCTTCAACTTCTTTTTCAGTGATAGGATTTCTTGATCTTTTTCATCAAATATCTTTTGAATACTGTCTCTTTTATCTTCTTGAGTTTAAGTAGCCAATAGTGAAGCTTGGAACTTCTTCACTTGTGCTTTCAAGCTCTTGTTCTCCACCTTTTCCAGCCTCAATTGATTTTGCACTTTGGTTTTGCTGGCCTGTACCTTTGATAACTCTAGGGAAGATTTCAAAAACTTGTTGTAGATGACTTCACCTATCTCCTTATGAAGATTGATCACATCAGGTACTGGAATGTCTTCCAGATTTACCTTTAGTTATGTGGCCTTGCTCTTGGTTGCCAAGGCAAGACTTAAGGTATTCTATGCAAGGTTCATGCTTTCTACCAAGGTGACATCCTTCTGGGAAATTTTCTCGCATCAGCATACAATTTAGCTTCTTCAGAGATCATTTATGGACTCTCTTCATATCCTTCTTATGTGTGGTGTTGCAGGTTCAGCAGGTGTTTTGTTGAACACATGCTCCTTAACCTCGAAAGATGGCACTGCAAATATGACTATTCTTTTCTTGGGCTACTTTGCTTGTACATTAAATTAACAATTGTTGCCCTGAATCCTCTACCTTTTTCCTCTTCGAGGCTCTCTCTGCATCAGTATCCACGTCCATAGGATCACCACCCCCCTGCTTTATGGATTTTTCTGGAATACTAGTGAGGGTTATAGCTGCTGATACTGTTGGGATTTTACTAGGTGAGCTAGGTACTGAGGATGTGCTCCCTGGTGTCAAAGAGAGGGAGCTTTCTGGTGGGTCAATTTCCATCTTACCTTTGTCAATGTACTCCAACCAATTTTCCCTTTCTGCTAGGCCTGTAACGTCAAAGTGTTAATACCCTTTCCTGTTTGTTTCCTTCCTCCTCTCTAAAACTATATGGTGGGGATCATAGTTCATTGCAGCTTTGGATGAGAACCCCATGCCACTCATCATTATCTCAATACTTGGGAGGGATGCTTTGTATTTTACAATGAAATAACCCAGCGTCCATGCGAAATTGATATCAGAGGACTTCTTGTCATCCAAGAAGTGCTCACACTTTACCTTCAACTTCTGCCATATAAACTCCAAAGTGAGTACTCTGGGGGTTAGGAAGGAAGGTAGCACATATGGGGCATGAGAATAGCCTTATACCCTGATCACAGCCCCATGCTTCAGTAAGAACCAATCCCCAACCCTCTTCTGCATGGATGGCTGCAATAAATCCTTCATCTCTGGTAGCACCCTAGGCATCCTATTCTGGAAGAAAACAAAATACATCTCTTTCATGAGGTCATTCATAAATGTTTTGTAATCGGAGTACATCTCTTGGGTAAGCTACAGCTCTGGTCCTTGTAGATTTTGTTTGTTTGCTTCCAGGAACATTTTCAACAAGTAAGACTGGAACCTGAAAGACCTTGTCCTAGGCAAATCTATGAGTTGCGAGTGGATGTTGTCTGCTAGGGCTTCATCAAATTTTAGGCATGCACATTGGGCAAGCAAATTGGGGTCTGCTAGCTCAATGGGGCAAGTGCTTAGAACAAACATTAAGTTGATTAGAGGTTCAGTTATATATTGGTCATTGTCTATCCCTAGGAAATGAGCCAGCATGGAGATAACATACTTTGACTGTTCATTAAATAGGTCAGCTTCACTAGGAAAAGGGGCGTCTTGAGAGGGGGTACTTGGTAGCAGGGAAGCCTGTAGAAGCTCTGCTTGAGGTCAGCTATGGCTTAACGAAAATGCTGGATAAGGGCTTCCCTTCAGTAACTTTGGGATTTTTGACAGAATTATTCTGGAATGGCCAAAGATTTCCTAACAGTAGGGGAATATATATAGCAGAGGATTTTAGAGTTTGAGGCATCCACGACTGCTCTTCACTCTAGGGAGTAATGGCAGGCACACCAGTCTATAAATTCGGGGCAGCTAGGGGTTTGAAGGGTAGCAAATAAATGGAAAAAGGACTGATAAACATTGTGGACATCCATTTGACTGGCCCTTAAAACCTCCAATTTCTCCTTAATGATCTCTAGGGAGCTTTTAATTAGCATGGTGTCAAAAATATCACAATCTTTATCTTCTGCCAAGTCATTTATCGTGGAGGGTTCAAATCCTGGAGGCTCCATAGATCTAGCCATTAAATAGTTTATGGTCGAAGTAGACAGCTTACCTGGTCACTTGATGGCTGGGCGGGCTTCTAAGCTTCTGGTTGGCTGGTTGGTTCTGAACGGTCAGCTCCTCCTTTCGCTTTCCAATGTGCATAGGACAAATGGGATGCGAATCTCCATGCAAGCGGGCATTTTATAATATAAACCTGCCATATCACCATTACATCTATTACAATGGTGGAACCATGTCATTCTCCAACTCCGCTACATGCCACCTCGACAACATCTTTGATTCACATAAACACTTCCAACCATCAATCTGATCTCCTCATGGATCCTAGTTGTCCAAGGATGCGGCCCTTTACCGGGTTCACAAATTTTGGGTCTGTCGACTTTACACACAAGTCAAATATGTGAACTTTTTCCTGGCTGTGGATCTCCATCTCGTCAGATCCATGCCATTGGAAAGTGTGTGGCTTTAACCAAAGTTTGCATATTTGAAAGTTAACCTTTTTCATGCATGTCCAATATGTGAACAAAACAACGACCGTTGATCTGCACCACCCGTCGTTGATCATTCTTTAGCCTTCTTGCTGGCTAGCACCCCTCGCATGCTATATGACCTTTAATTCTTCTTGCGAAGGAGGAGTATGGCCGTCGATCGTCATCACCTTTAATCTGAATCGTCCATAGGTTCCAATCACGACTGCGGGTGCATTCCTTTATATTTAATCACTCCGATCACCATTAAAACCTCAACTTTCTCAAAATTCTTATCTCGACTCCAAATTCAACTGCATAAATCTCTGATAGCTTCAACCTTTGGGTCTTGTGGATTAAAGGGTTAGGTTTCCTTTGGCTATTTTCATGAATCTACACCTTTCTACCCTCCAAAACCCTTCTAAACATTTAGCACAAATCAGGTGCTAACAGTAGGAATCCGTCCATCACACTTAGTGAAAAATTTGAAATATGATATGGTTCCTTATTATAGAAGGTGTATATATATGTAAATGATATATCTTAAAATGCCATAATCAAATAATGCGTCCTCTACACCCAATGCTCCAGTAGTAAAGGTATCAAACGATGCTGACCAGAATCCCATTCAATGATGCATCTTGAATCTCCAAAAAATTGAATAGTATCAGTCCCCATCTTCTTAACAAACCACAGAAGCCCCCAAAGAGCTAGGAGGTCAACTCCGGAGTTTGTCCCTTGGTCAAATTTGAGATGCAGATGATAAAAGTGTTCAGAGGTAAGCTTAAGGACCATACTAGCGCCACATACTCCACTCTGGGCGGCACCATCAAAATAACCGATTGGGAAAGGATGTTCAGCTTCAGCAAACGACTCAGTTATGTTTACTATTGAATTAGTTTATACTCAAATCATTAATATTAATAGTATTATAGAGGTTATAAGTAGTTCTCATAAACCATAATAAATGAAATGCCCTTTCCAATGGGCAGAGACAATAGTCCGAAAATGAAGAACAAATATCCAGGACTCAATCGATCAAAGAAGAAACATAGAAAGATGCCCAGCCCTTGGCCACCACAAAAGTGCAAAGCCGTCATAATAGCCCATCAACGGGAAGCAAACAAATACAAAATAAAAACTAAAGGGCCCCAGCCCTGAAATAGAACCAACAACAGCTCATAAAAAATTGATGACAGGAAGCCTCAAAATGTAAGCAGCAAACCAAAAAAGGACATCTGCCCAAAAATATGTCGGAGGTCCTCGAGCTAAGAACATGCAATAAAAATGTGAGTATATATCCGCAAATAAAAAAAAAATATAGTTTCTAATAAGACCATATATCATATCAGTAGAGCATCTACAATCCCTCAAGATAGAAGTTGATCGAGAGACCACTCTTCCTAGAAGATGATACCCTCGAGAGGTAGAAGGGCCTTCTTGGATACACCTGATATATATGCAAGAAAGATATCTAACAAAAATATGAGATAAGGCTTCTAGTCGCCTCCAGCTAAGAGGATAACTGCAAAACTTGGAGGGAAGCTATCCCCAATTCCCAGTTAATAATCGCCATAGAGTCCCCCATAGCTTGAAAATATGAAATGCCAATGGATTTAGCATGAAAAAGAAGCATCCAAAGGGACACCAACTCACTACGAGTATTCGTACCCCAACCACAATTCATCCAGATTTTGTAATATCTAGCCCCATTTAATCTTATGATTCCACCATCCCCACTGATAGTGGCAGCTCTCTACGAGGTGCCAACAAATAACCACAAGGAAAGAATTGATTTGAAGCCAATCGAGGAAAAACCACTATTTTTGATGTACTTGATTATGGGGAGAGTGGGAAATTGAAATTCTTGAAGGGCGCCATAGCTTTATTGCAAATAACCACAATATATGGCTTTTTACCTTCAAATAAATAATAATTCTGAGCCTTCGATAGCTCCCAAGTAATAAAGAAAGCTACAGCATCCCAATAGTCTTCATGACGGGTCCAATGCATAAATTATCCTATAAGGAGGTATTTCACTAGCAAGTGCTCAAACCGATTTCCAGTCTAATATCCAGCCAAAGATTATTAGTGAACAAACATTGAACAAATAAGTGACCAACAGATTCTTCATTTTGAAAACATAGTGAGCATCTGTGCAGGTGAGTGGGGAGTTGTATGCCAAGATGTAGATGGCGTGGGAGCCCCAACCAACCCTTAGGAGGATTTCTAGGCTGACATGTCATCGATATTTCAAGTGTGATAATTGGAAGCGCATCTCTATTTGATCCTTTTGGTTATAATTAACATTGATAGTATGTCATATGCAACATGTCGGTCCTAGTGCTTATGTAGAAGTCTTATATAGTCATCACTATAGTCAAGTCTTTAGTCTTGGTGCTCTAATATGGCATGAAAGTTTTGTCTGGCTTAATGCTTCATATAATGAGGTGGAGTTGTTGGGATGTTGGGAATATTATTTTGGGACGACATGATTGTATGTAGTTCTATGTCGAATGTTGATCCTGAGCTATAATGGCTATCCGATGTAATCATTTTCCACGTAATATATGAATTTATAGCTTATAAAAAAAACCTTATAATATTAGAAACCATATCTAGTGTTCTAAATTTCAAAATGAGCACCACATCCCACTTCCCGGCCAAATATCCCCTATGGAGGTCTCATATGGTGGTTTGGGACCACACACATGGACCATGAACCCCATAGTAAGATCTCTAAATCCATCTGTATTGTTAAAATTTAGTAAAATATTGTAAAATTCATTATCAAAATTTTAATTTTCCATTGTCAGTGTGACAAAACTAAAAACCACTAACATAAACGACTAATTCACATTAATTGTTGTTAGATAGTCATATTTATATTCCCGTGACTAAATTTGTCATTTTTGTTAGTCATTTTTATTTTAGTCACTTGTTATTTAGTCATATATTTTATCCTGTGACTAAATTAGTCATTTATCTTAGTCGTTTTTAGTTGGCTAATTTAAAATTGCTCAAGTTTAGTCATTTATCCCTTGAAAAAACAGAGGTGACTAGATTTTTTAGTCTCCTAGTTACTTCTCTCTTATTTTGTATAGTGTGCTCAACCTGCGCTCACTAAGCTCTGATAGCATGTGAGGCTTACCATCACACCAAAACTTATAGATATTGATGAACATTTGAAACCAAGCACAATGTCTGATTATCCAGGGTGGCATAGTCCACATTATATTCGTAGAGGTGCAATGGCTATACTAGGTGGTTGTACCGATACTCCAATAGTAAGAAGATAGTAGTCACTTATCACCCAAATAACTTTGCCATTTATCACTTGGTCATAAATTGCTTGAATTGCTTCAAGAATTGGTCATATATCTAGTCACTTATTTGGTGATTAATTGTCACTATTTGGTCATTAATTATCGTTGTTTGGCAGTACATTTTGTCATTCATTTAGTCATTGATTGTTGATTGACTGGTCATTTATTTAGTCACTATTTTTTGTTAACTAGTCATTTATTTTTTCATTGATTGTTGTTAATTGGTCATTTATATAGTCATTGATTGTTGTTAACTCATCATTGAATTGGTGATTGATTTATGTAGATAGGGAATGGATGAATTGAACCACCAACGTTCTACTTGTAATTCAAGTGCTCTTCCATTGAGCCATAACCCTTAAATAGAATCAAAGTTTTCCTAAATGGAAATAGACATACTTCACAATAGTAAAACTATGCTCTATCAACTAAATGGACTAACTCTTACAGTGATTCCTCTTTAAAAATGCATTAAACTCATCTATTAGTGTGACTTATGATTATCTATTTGAGGTTCTCCAAAAGGTATTGCATTCATATGAATGGGAATTATTTGGAAAGATAAAACATTAAAGGAAACAAAATAAAACGTCCTTAAAGTATCAAGAATTCTTGGTATACGTATAATTGTTGCTCAAGGTTGGAAAAAGGAACTCAAAACATGAACTAATTTACTAAATAAGATATTACGTTTTACCAGCAGTTGTTCTGAGGAGGGTAGACTTCTTTTTGGTACTAGACATGCCAAATAAGAAAACCATGACAACAATCCAATATAAAATTAAATGGATATATTCATAAGAAATGGATATCGATCAACTATATGTGCCATAGTGTTCATAAAGATGATGATGCCAATCTGAAAAATAAATCAGAATCACCTATGATTCATATTCCCATATTTACATGTATCCAGTCTTTCATATTAATATATACAAATCCATATATGGATATAAAAAATGAGTGGCAAGGTGTTGATTCTCAACATCGACATGCTTCCAAAGATGTTGGAGGATGATTCCAAAGGCGAACCTACTGAACTCTTTTGTGAAACCGTTCCATTTGCACTGTTTTTTCTACGAGATATGCTAGTCACGTTCGTATCTCATTTCACCATTTACGCTCCCGTACAACCCTTGCAATTAATTTGTCAAGTTTTGTCTTATGCATTTTTTTGTTGATATAGTTTGGTTGATGTCATGTCTTGGAGTTTGATCAATTTTCACCACACATGTAATCATGTCATTATTTTTATACTATTGTGTTCATCTCACAGTATTGATCATGCACATACTTCATTTGGCTAAAACTATCATCATTTCACCCCTTTGGCAGCCCATCAAAGTTTCAGCACGCTGTGGTCATTTGAGTCGTGTCAGTTAAAATTTCAGAAAGTTTTGCTCATCAGTAAATCCATGGTCATGCCTACTAATTTCATCTCATCACACCTTTGTTTGAAAAGTAAAACTCTTTCCACTTATATGTCCTATTGCAAATAAAATGCTATGTCATTGGTTTTAAAAGGGAAAGGAAACTCTTCGTTTTCCTTAAATTTACTTTTCAGTGTCATTTCCCAAATTCATTTCCCAAAGACCTTTTATACAATTAATTTCCTCCTATTCCATTGCCCAGTTGCATAATAAAAATATTAAAAAAATCCTATCACACCCTACTCCCTAACTACCCCTTTTTTTTCATCTTCTATTTTTTATTATACCCTTTATTAACCTTTTAATTTATATCTCCACTCACCCTTGAACCCTCATTCTCATCTACTTTTATTACCTTTTAACATTTCAAACTTCTTTTCCCCTTACAAATCTCTTTATTTCCTATTTTTCTCACAATAGAAAAAATAAAATAAAAATTTAACCTATTCCCATATTACCTTTATCACCCATTCTCAAGAAATGATAAAATTTTCCCTTATATCCTCGATTCCCTAACCTAATGTCCATAGTCTCATTCTAGCATCCCTTTGTCCATTTATCAAAGAATAAATAATGACAAAACTCCTTACGAATCCCAATCCGGTATCATTTGATTGTCCTCAAACATTAATATAATCTTTTTAGTATAATCATCAACTTTTGACCAAACACCCAATGAGGCGATCATGGCATGGGAAATAATATAGGACTTTCAATATTTACCAGCATGCATTAACATGCCATCATTCTTTCTAGTTATGATAGTAATCTTAAAGTAAATGCACCTAAATAATATCATGATTTCAACTTGATATGGTTACTGTTTTAGTATTTTGGTAAAGGTACAATTGTTTTTCAAATTCATGGAAATATAAGATCACTTTTTTAAATTAATGGAAACTAGATATCCATTATTGAATGCACATTCTTTATAATCTAGCTCTATTATATTCTTAATTTATTATATAGATTGAGAGCTTGAATTAGAAGACTTCATATATAATCACTTTGCAATATGCAATGTCTCAAGCTTTGATTCATTAGCACTAGTACAATACTACATCAAATTATTGATGAACTAAATATGCCATGGGAAGTTATGATTGAATAATCTATACTCATTCCCACTACATCATGTTCGAGACTTGAAATGTTTATTTATAGATCAAACAAATCTCAACACAATATTCTGTAGCACAAGAGGGTCAATAAATTTGGATAATACATGTACACATGCATTCACAATTTTTCTTGGCCTCAATGTTTGAAAGAGAAGTCGCATGCACTTTTAAAATATATTTTACTTATATGAACTGAAAGGTGGGCAATAAAACTAGTTGCACCAAGATTACATTTTATGGAAAATAATATTGTATCGAAACAATGATACAATTTATGTGGAAATCAACATGATAGGCAAGTGAAGTCATACACACTAGATTGAAGAGGTCTTGTTGAAATGTTGTCATTGCATTGCGAAAATCATGCATTGAAAGTTGAGCACAATTTATGAACTAGAGAACACATTAATAATGCATGAGCTTTTGTGATAATTCCTACTTAATCTCATGATCCCAATATGTCATAAGTATCTCTTCTATTTCTTAAACAATGTACATCCTTGTACTTTTTCTTAATGACATAAAATTTTTAGAAACCTCTAGAAAAGTCACAGGATTAGAGGTGTCAATGAAAAACCAAAACTGTCATTTTACGCATCTCAACCAAGGTTGGAATTTCATTTCATATTTTCCCTTCATACTAATATTTCTGATGTTTTGAAATTTTATCTTCCCCATCACAAAAAGTTTTGGAATTACACAATGAAGTTTTATTTTAAAAAAGAGCCTTTAATTATGATGTTTATATCAAAGAGTTTAATTTTCAATTAAAAGATAATAATCATTTACCCAACAACCTATCAATAGTGACACAAAGGACTCAAAAGTAACACCTGAAGTGCATTAAATGATAACTTAGAAAATGAACAAAAAACCAAAATCCTTTCTAGAGGATAATGTTAGGCTAGATGGAATTAAACATATTATAATGTTAGGGTAGGTGGAATAAAACATATTAAATTTAAACTTATGTTAGAGTATTGATGAAAATTCGTTGTTGAAATTGGAAACCATGGGATTTAATTTTATTCTCAAAATGTTTGTGGGGAAGGGTCAATATTATGACCAAACAAATTGTTGCTTTCTTGATTAGGCCATTTGCTTTCCTTAACTATAAGTAGATAGGAAGAGATCACATTCAACTTCAAATTTGTCGTGAAATATTTTCACCATTAATAAAATTAATTGCTTCAATCAATTACTAAAATTATAAAACTATAAGAATAATAAAATAGTACTAACTTTCAATATAAGTCAAATAAATCATTTTTAGAAGAAAAAAATATAAATAACCATAAAATAACTTTAAAAGCTTTTAATAATAAGAAGTTTAGAATGAATTATAATTTGCTAACTTGAAAGTTTTCTTAAAAAATATAAATAACCATAAAATAACTTTAAAAGCTTTTAACAATAAGAAGTTTAGAATGAATTATAATTTGTAACTTGAAAGTTGGAGATGTACCAAGCAAGATTTAAAGTCTACATTTTAGGCATATTTCGGGTACATTATATTAATACAACTCAATATAAAAACAAAGAATAATTTCATACAAATTTTTATTTATTTTAATATTATTAAATATTTTAAAAATTAAAAATAACGTTTACAACCATTCATAAGTGCAAGACCATGAAATCCACATGTTGGTGGTGGACTCTAGCATCAATGGGCACTTTTGCTATGGATTCCCTCCTCTCAATACTTCAAATAACTACCCCTCCCATGAGTATTGCTCTATTGGCTCTCCTTCTCTAATATATATGGCAAGCCTCGGATTATATGTGCAATCAATGCTCGCCCATCTGGTGCATGGTGCATAGGGTGGGAGCAAGATAAATTTCTTGGTAACTCGGTTGCTCAACTATTCAGCATCCAAAGCCATTACACACAGGAGTGCACCAATGGGTGTCTTACATTCAGCAGTTGATTTTAATATATGAACTCCATAACATGTTTGAAATTCTACAGCTGATGTTTGAAATTTTTTGGAGATTATTATTGGCTTCAAAATAGTACAGCTAGGTGAATTCCGCAGCTCATGCTGAGCTTCAAAGTACATAATAGGTATGGAGACATTAGGGAATCAGTATTTGGTATACGTTGAAGCATACAGATGTTTTGATATGCTCCCTCGTAAGAAATAATGAAAGTTTAAAAAATTAAGTAAATGTTAAAAATATGTAATCGTGAGCTATGAAATAAAAATATGTAATTGTGAGCTATGAAATAATAACAGTTTAAAAAATTAATTAAATGTCAAAAATATGTAATCGTGAGTTTTATATAAATCAATTTGTAAAAACAATTTACTATATTTGACGGTCAAAATACCTAATGACTAAAAAAATGCCAATTAAATTCCAACCTAAAATTTCTCAACTAACATGTCACCTACGGTCTTGCATCCGGACTGTGTGAATTCTTTCATCATCGATATTGTGTTTGCAATGGAGTCATTGGTCATGTGACATATCTCCCGCATGTAGACTTTGAATAAGGTCAACATGCTCAGTCCCACTTATTCTATTCCATGCGTCGCTATGCTTACAAGTACACCTCGACCATCCACACATGCGAGTGAACAATGGTTAGCTGGTTATTATCATTATTCTAGTTGACTCAAGCACGCCAGTCAAATCTATTCTATATTCTGTGACTACTATGCCACCTCATGTGGACAGTCTTCCTTTTTCGGACATCTTCCATTTATGCACTTCCTTCCCCGACTTGTAGACAGAAACATGAACACATTTGTTGGAGACACTTATTTTCCAATTCCTCAGCCATATATGCATTTCTCCTGTCATGTCGACTATGAACCAATATTATTTGAAGTACAATTTATGGCAATAGAGTTCTTCTCCACATACAAAAGCGGTGTCAAATGTTTGGTTATAAATTTGAAGGCTCTCCAAAATAGGTCAAATTACACCAAGTTTAAAAGGCAAATATAGAACACAAATAAATAAATAATTGAAATTTGTTTCATATAAATAAGTGTTGAATTGCAAGCACTTCACTCAAGCCTCAAATTCCATACACCACCAGACTGGTCGTACACAAGCGCGATGCTCTAGAGCATTTCCGTCAACGAAGGATACACAAAGTTTACCACGTATATGGTCCTGGCCATCAACTTTAAACAATGTAAAAGTCATCTTCTGGGCACCCCTCGGAGGTTCATAGATGATCATATCATCACTGTAAATTGAACCTAATATTGCAGGGCAAGGAAAGAAACATTCATCAGTAAGGTTGACACAATTACGTTGTAAAGAAAAAAAGAACATACCAGATACCTTGATCTTGTTTGCTGTAGAATAAAATACCTACCAAACCTGCACAAAGTACGGCTGAAATGTTATTTTGAACTCTTTTAATTGCTTGCATATAATATTTATAAATTTGATCTAAGAAGAGGATATAGCATACGAGCGAATATATTGATGGTGATAGGATGATGATGGAAATCGAGCATACCAATGCAGGTATTCTCTCGTAGGAGCGTCATCCTTGTCGGTCAAAACCACGGAACTGAAGTTACCATTAATAATATTGAATCTCGAGGGATTTCATTAGTTATGAATTTACCATTAATAATATTGAATCTCGAGGGATTTCATTAGTTATGAACTTACCATTAATAATATTGAATCTCGAGGGATTTCATTAGTTAACTCTGTATCATTAGAAGGATGAGGCAAGTTACAAGCAGGAGGTTCGCTTTGCAGTTCATCGAACCACACTGTCTCACCTAGGCCGATTTGTGTCCCACCAAACATTAATGATCGACAACCCGGGCGCTGGATTAACAGTATGATACGATTATGAGCCGGCATCTCGGTGCTATTCATTTCGAAACGGATGGAGAGAAATTGCAGCTGTCTCGAAACGATATTATGATATTTCGTGTCACCCAACGCACCAATACGTCCTGGACCTCTTAAAGTGGTTATTATGGGCAGAGAAAAAGCTGGGCATTATGTAATGAATGAATGGGCTTATTGTGTTATCTTGATTTTCTTTTCTAAAAAAGATGCAGTCTATTTGAAATCTTCATTCCTGCAATTTTTTTATTATTTGAATTTGAGGACAAAGTGTTTAATGCATTCTGTAGCTAATACATTCGATTAGGAAGATCTTGGTTTTAAAATAGCACAATGAGATAATGTGTTTTAGTAATTTCGTACATTAATGTTGTTGGATTTACCTTACCTAAGCTAAATTGTCCTAAATAAAAGTTAAAACATTTATTTGAACATGATCTTTTTAATCTTGTTCTTAGAATATAAGTATTATGCGAAAGTTTTGTCAACTTTCTTGGATAATAAAGATATACTAAATTTCTCTACCCAAGTAAAAAGTTAATGGTAATGTGATATCAAATATTCTCTGCTCTAAATTTAACTTTCTCGGTTTATAACTCCAAATCCTTATGATGACATTACTTATTTACAACCAATAAAAAAATGTATAAAAAATTGAACATCAAAGTTAAAACTTTACTATTGGAAAAATAAATATTTTAAATTTTGTGCGGCGAAAAATAATATGTGGAAAATACTTCGAATATGTCACGGGCATAATAATACATATTAATTAATATAATTAGCTTATTATGCGCAATCAATTTCCATACTTACCTTATCATAAACATATTATCCTAAAATCACATACCATCGATGGAATTTACGATGTTGCCGGGTGCATCGTTTAACCACAATCCACGTTTTCCAATCCTACCCATTCCAATCCTTGCCACTAACAAACAATTTTTTTTGTTTTAAGGCTCTCACCCCAAAAACATCCATGTAACTTCATGACACATACTGCTCTCATTATTCCCATGCAACATTAACATTAAGACTTGTACGTTTGAAATGCTCTCATGCATTTTTTAGAGAAATAGGCTGACACACTTTGCGAACATACCATTTTCTATACGGTCGATGAAAACTACCTCTTCAAACTCATTATAGCAAAAACACAAGATCCCCATTCGTCCGAGAGCTTTGATGTTACGAGCACCATTCGAAGCGTTATATAAATGAAAGAGTCGTGGTGTTTATAAGAATGGCGTCCTTAGCCACATCAAACCCATGACCTCAAGTTAAATCACGCATATGGGATGAAACAAGCCGTTGTGTAATGGTCACGTAAACGGCATGCTTGGCCACATGACCCGGCAATCATGCTTTTGGCATTGGTGCATTAAAATAATGATAAAATGGAAAGGAACACGTTCATATATCACAAATTTGAAAGAGATATTATAATCATTTTGAATTAAAAATACATTATACTTGTATTAAAATCATATTTAAAATTTAGTATAAAGTTTAAAACTATTTTTATTAACTTAATATCACTATGCGCGTAAGGTAAATGGGTGGAATGCCAATTCCTGGATTTCTTACGGTCCTAATCCTTTTAGTGGAAGGATTGTTAAAACGCTAATTTTATAGGGGAAACATTTAATTAAGTTGAATTATAAATTTTATTAGTCCAGCCAAAATATAAATTTTATTAGTGCAGCCAAAATATTACTATTAGAGTCAATATATTATTAAATCAAAATAAAGGTTTTGTTTGATCCAAGTAAAAGTACAAATTAGCAAGTTATATTAATAATTAATATGATTTATATAAGTGGATTGATTTATATCAACCACATTGAAATGTGTGGTCATGGTTGATATAAGCTAATAGACATATATAAGCCATATTAATTATTAATATAGCTTGCTAGTTTATGGTCGACCCATGAAATATTTGGTGAGTTTTAATATTAATATTATTGTTATCAAAATAATAATAATAATAATAAATATTACTATTTTAAAATAATAATTATTTTTAAATATTTTATAAAAATAGTTATTTTATAATTGTAATTAATAAATTATAAATAATTTGTAGTATTAATTCATTATTTAATAACAAATATTATTTTATAAAAATAATTAATTTATAATTATGTTTAATAAATTATAAATCATTTAGAGTAATAATTAAATATTTTGTAATATTAATTATTTAATTATAATAAAAATAGCTATTATTATTATTATTATAAAACAATATAATAATAATAATTTTTAAAAATTATATTTTATTATATTATTATTATAAGTAAGAAAACCTAATTATATTAAAATAATAATAAAAAGATAATAAATGGAAAAAAATTATAACAAGGATTGGCAATTATAATAATAATAATAATAATAATAATAATAATTTATATTCTTATTTTTATATTATTATTATTTATAAAACAATTAAAATATTTATTATTATAAATAATTCAAAGTAATAATTAAATATTTTGTAATATTAATTATTTAATTAAAATAAAAAATAAAAAATATTATTATTATAAAATAATCAATATTGAAATAATTTATTATAATAATTATAAAAAAACAATATTCTATTATAATTATTATTATTATTACAAATAAGAAAACATAATTATATTAAAATTAGAAAAATAATAATAAATCAAATTAATTTATAACAAAGGTTTGAAATAATAATAATAATAATAATAATAATAATAATAATAATAATGATGATAATTTATAATATTATTATTCTTATTTTTTTTAATATTTTATAATAATTATAAATAAGAAAATATAATTATAATAATTATAAATGAAAAAATAATTATAGTAATGTCTAATAACACTAATAAGGTCTAATATTTAATGTCTAATGTTTAATAATAATAATACTAACTATTATTATTATTATTATTAATCTCTAATATCTAATATCTAATGTTTATGGTAAACTAATGTCTAATGCCTAATGCCTAATGTAAACTAATCTTATTAATGTTTAGCATTGCATAACATAAATAAATAGTTTCAATTATTCTTAAAATATGTTCACTAATATTTGTCAATGTTTAAATGTTTATTAATGTCTAGTGTGCAAATTTGATGTTTATTAATATTTAATGTCTAATGTCTAATGTGGGATGTTTGACCGCTGGTTACCATGGTTGACAATGGTTGAAATTAGTTTACCATTGGTTGACTATTGGTTGATTATTGGTTAAACATTGGTTGACTATTAGTTGACCATTGGTTCTGGTTTAACATTGGTTAACTATTGGATGACTTATGGTTGAGTATTGGTTGACCATTGGCTGAGTATTTGTTGACTACTGGTTAAGCATGGTTAATTATGGTTGACCATTGGTTGATTATTGGTTAACCATGACGAAATATGGTTAACTATGGATGACTATTCGTTGACCATGGTTGAGTGTGGTTGATAATGCTTGACTATGGTTGACCATTGGTTGACCATGGTTGATTATTGGTTGACCATGGCTTGACTATGTTTTACCATGGTTGAGTTTAGTTGATAATGCTACACCATGGTTAACTCTCGCTTAATTGGGTTGAATTTGGTTGACTATGGTTGACTATGGTTGACTGTCATTAGTTATGGCTCACTTTGGATGACTTTGGTTGACTATGGCTAACCATGGTTGACTATGGTTGACGTTTTTTTCCATAATCAATTATTGGTTTACCTTGTATGACTTTTGATTATGGTTCATACTAGTTGCCTATGGTTGATTTTAGTTGACTATCATTGAAATTGGTTGACTCTCAGTTGACTATGGTTGACTTTGGTAGACTAATTGACTATGGTTCACCATGGATGACCATGATTGACTGTCGTTGACTTTGGTTCACCATGATTGTCATTAATTGACCATGGCTGCCTTTGGTTGACCATAGTGGTCTTTGGTTGACTTTTGGTTTATCGTGGTTGACTTTGCTTGCCATGATTCACTAAGGCTAACTATGGTTGACCATGGTTGACTTGTAGTTTACTTTTGGTTGAACATGGTTGATTTTAGTTGACTATCGTTGAATTTGGTTTGCATCAATTGACAATGGTTGAATTTGGTAGACTAATTGACTTTGGTTCACCATGGTTGACTGTGGTTGACCAGGGTTGACATTGGTTCAACATGATTGACATTAATTGACCATGGTTGCATTTGGTTGACTTTGGTTGACTTTCAGTTAATTGTGGTTGACTTTGCTTGACCATGGTTCATTAAGGTTGACTATGGTTGACCATGGTTGAATTTAGCTTACTTTTGGTTGACCATGGTTGACTATTGCTTCACTATTAGTTGACCATGGTCGACTATGGTTTACCATGGTTGATTTTACTTGACTTTGGTAGACCATGGTTGACTTTGGCTAATGATGATTGACTATGGTTGACTTTTGTTATTTATGGTTGACTTTGGATAACTTTTGTTGACCTTCGTTTACTATGGATAGCCATCGTTAACTTTGTTTCTCCATAATCAACTATTGGTTGACCTTGTTTGATTTTTTACTACATGGTTGACTATGATTACCAATGGTTGAGTATGGTTGACTTTAATTGACTATGGTTGACTATGGTTGAAATTGTTTGACTATGGTTAACTTTGGTGGACTAATTGACTATGGTGCATGGTTGACTATGGTTGACCATGTATGATTATGACTGGCCCATGCTTAAATATTGTTGACTTGAGTTGACCACGGTTGATTTTAAATATTCATGGTTAACAATGGTTGACCATGGTTGACCGTGATTGACCATAGTTGACCATTATTTACTATAGTTGGATATGGTTGACCTTAGTTAATTTTTGTTGACCATAGTTGACTTTGCTTAAGCATGTTAAATTACAGTCAACCATGGTTGACCATAGTTGACTTTGCTTAAACATGTTTAATTATAGTGAACCATGGTTGACCATGCTTCACTATTATTGACCATTGTATACTATGATTGACCATGCTTGACTATGGTTGACTTGATGTTCATGGTTGACGATGGGTGTTCATAGTAAACAATTGTTAAATATGGTTGACACTAATTGGTTGACTAAGGTTAACTATGGCTGATTATGGTTTACTATGGTTAATCGTGGTTGACTATGGTTGATCATGGTTGACTTTGGATGTTCATGGTTGATGATTGACCATGCTTAACTATGGTTGAACATGGTTAACTATGCTTGACCATGGTTGAATTTGGTTGAATTTTTTATAATGATTAACTTTGGTTGACTTTAGTTAACCATGGTTTACCATATTTGACTTTTATTGACCATGGTTGATTATGATTGTCCATGGTTGACTTTGGATGTTCATGGTTAAAAACAATTGACCGTGGTTGACCATAATTAGCTATAGTTGACTATGCTAGAACATTATTGACCATGGTTGACTATAGTTCACCATGGTTGATCATGGCTGGCTTGGTTGACCATATTTCACTATAGCCAACCATGGTTGACGATGGCTGACTATGGTTGAGCATGGTTGACTTTGGTTGACCATGATTGACTTTGGTTGATCATGATTTCCTTTAATTAACCATTATTGACTTTAGATGTTCATAGTTGATGATGGTTGAGCATGATTAACTACAATTAACCATGGTTGACTATGATTGACCATGTTTAACCATGCTTGACTATGATTGACGATGCTTGGCATTGGATGTTCATAATTGACGGTGATTGTTCTAGAAATATTTCTACAAAACCCTATTGAAAGACCTCCACCTCCATTTGAAGTTTCTTTAGAGATCAACTAAAGTGAATACTTACGTATATTAAAAATGTGTAAAAATGACCATTCAAAATTAGAGCTTTTGTCATTCTTTAGGTTTTAATTTCAAGTAATCCACTATTAATATGTGGTCTATATTAATAATCTATTAAGGTCTTTAATACTTAAATTTATTTTAAGTTTTATTATATTTTCAGTTGCATTTATAAATAATCGATTAAAACCTTTTATCCTTAAATATATTTAAGTTCTATATTTTCGATTGCATTTATTGTTTTTAAGGACTTATACACATCTAAATGCGCAATTTTTATTGTATTATAAGTTTATGAGAGAATATTATTCATTCAAAATAATTTTATGAATAATATATGGATATACAATCCCGTAAGGGAAATTAAAATAAAGGAGCTAGTACGAAGGTTTTTCCCCAAAAATGTTATTTTCTAGTAAAAATATGTATATATATGTGTAGGATGAACATTTTATGTTGTTGTTTATTTAAATTGGGATGAGATGATTTTGGATATTTATTTTATAAAATTTAATAATTAAATATATATAATTATTTGATTTTGATTTTAATTATAAATAATAATAAAAAATTTCAATTAATTTAAATTTGGCTAATTTTTATTTAATTATATATAATAGGGAATTTATATTAAAAATTTTATTTTTATTTACGAAAACGGTTAAAATGTTTTTATATTGATAAAAAGGAGAGAGGAGCCAAATACAGAGTGTAAGGTCATGCAATGTCCCAACTATGGAGAGCCGACATACCTTATCTATCATCATTTTCCAAACAAATCCCAAACGACAAGAAATGACCCAGACAATACAGACTTCCAAAATATATCAGATTGTAGAGTGAAGAAACTACAGACTTCCAAAACGACCATCATAGGCTAACGCCGAACTTCATACATACTCCTAACAGGCTCCAAACTGACTTACAAGATCACTAGACTCCATACATAGTCGCCATTATTTCATAAAACGTCCAACAAAGCTCCAAGCGATACAAAAATTAAAAAGGGGAACCCCGCGCATAGCTAGTTTCTAGAATTTCCACCCAGCAGATCATTCTTCAGTTCCACGAGCTCCTTCCGCAGATTATCCACCTTGGCTTCAATTCGCTGAGCTATGACTCGGATCGCTCGGATCTGACAAGTGCATCCTTCATCCATCTTTGCCGAGATGGTATCAACCTTCACGTTGAGACTGCCGATGTGTTTATGAACCTCAATCTGGCCTATCCGCTCCATTAAATTCAGATGATGCAGATTCTGCTTTATGTCATAATTCTCGTTTTTCAAAACATTAATTTGTGCATCCAGAATGGTGAGATGGTCATCCATCACCATGAAGGAAGCTTTAACACCCCGCTGTTCATCCAAACCTCCATAGACATGAACCTTCACCTTATGCTGCTCACAGGTCGAACACTCATAACCTCCAGGCCAAGAAGGGAACCTTTTCTGAAGTCCGGCAATGTTTCGCTGCCAAGACGAGGCATGGTCTGCTTGCCGCAGGAGAACACCCTTCAATCAGACATAAGAAAAATTTTGTTAGCCTCACCGTTCTTCCAATTCATTAACTCGAAACTTTGACTTTCAATTCTGCGAAAGGGGCTATATATAAGAGGTTTGCGAGTTTGCTTTAATTCCCTATACCGACTAACAGCGCAAAGATTGGGTGAAAGGAGGACTCGCATGCTTGCCAGATGGGAGCCGTGTGACATTCGCATGTGACCTGCGCTCCCATCGAGGCCCCATAGTGGGTAATTGACTTTGGATAAAAATTCAAGTGTTTGTCACGGACTTGCAATCGAGAGACCCCCCATGGAGGAATGGGTTCTAAGACAAGTTGACATGTTATAAGCTGGAGATCAAAGGAAATGGATCCTAACTTTGTATTTCATGACTTGGTTGTTAATCAGGACACCCTAATCGATTTTAGCGCCATTGGTGGCCATCTCATCGGCTTCTTGGTTGTTAATTATCAAGATATGGAGGAAAACTAATGCTATTGAATTCACTGATCAGATACTTCAAAAGGTTATGAAGCTTTAGGAACGGACTCTTTCTGTTTTTGCTCAGATTTCGAGCATCTCTAATGACCATCATGGAATCTTCACAAACAACAAGGTCATGTATACCCTCCTCCCTAGTGATCTTGAGGCCTTTGATAAGCGCAAGCCACTCGACACTATTATTTGTTGTTCTTTCTAGACCCCATGCATACTCGTTTCTTTTTATTCCGTCAAAGTCGAAGAAGTCTCCTCCCCAACCCTGATTATATTAAAAATTTATTAAGATTGTTTTATTTTTATTATTATATTGAAAATGTGATTTTGAGTTTTTGATTTTTAATTTTAGATTTTTAAAAATAATCATAAATCTTTTGTTAAAAAATATAATTTATAAATTATTAATTAATATAAATATAACTTTAAAAATAATAATCATATTTGACCATCCCAAACATTTATTTGATAAAATATTTAAACATTATAATTAACCTAAATAATAATACCAAATAAATCTTTAATCTACTATAATATACATATGTAATGATTTCTTATTTCACATCGCATGAACTCTCCTTTCACATGGCATTAGCTATCACCAGCATAGATCCATCTTAAATCCGGATCTATTAAGCACTAAGAGGGATCCAATTTCTTGAGGTGTATTTTTTTTTGTTTTATCTTAAATTTTTTACACATTAAAAAAAAAATTACTCCTCAAAAAACCGGAGCCCTCTCTTTTAATTTTTTAATTTTTTTTTATTATTTTTGATAAGTTATGAGTGAACATGAATTTTTTAATTACTTTTGAATTTTTATAAGTTATGAGCCGACATGGAAAAGTAACGTGACAAATGTGACAAACGTTAAAATATCTCCCCCATACTGGGTCGTAAGTGTCAAACGTGACAAATGTGACAAACGTTACAACATCTCCCCCATACAAATGCGACAAACCTAACAAATGTGACAAACGTTACAACATCTCCCCCCTACTAACTTGTAAGTGTCAAACGTGATAAATGTGACAAACGTGACAAATGTGACAAACGTTGCAAAATCTCCCCCATACTGGGTTGTAAACATCTTGTTACACTTGGTGCAATGAAGGAAATTTCAAACCAACCAACTTTATTGAGATAATTTAGATCTATTAATTGAGTTGTGATTTTAAATTTCGATAGCTTTAAAATATATTTCTAATCTCATAAAAATTTTACACTTTTATTTTTTCTTAATTATAATTTTATTTTAAAGATATTCAGATTTAAAAAAAATAAAAATTTAATATTACCGAGACCTTCACACGTTGTATATTAACACGTTCTATTGAAGACTTCTTTCGAGTCATGACGTCCACGACCATCCAAGTTGTGAGTGAAAGTGGCCAAAGTTGCAGGTAGCGGATCTTTGGCTTTTATTTCTACTTCTGCGTGTGCCATCAATTTTATTTTTTATTATATTGCTGCAGCTTTTTTATTTTAATTTTTTTTTACTGTTAACTTTTTTGTTAACTTTACGATAATAAGAATAAGAACTGCATTGAA